>NJDD01003027.1:139475-156615 GCA_002245505.1 Calephelis nemesis
AGCAAAATTATGTCAAAAAGGCTATTATACAGTCGCAGAGTATTTGGAAGATGACCATGCTTGGGAATAGAGGTTTCAATCTCCCACTGCAATTTGTAATGTAATTTTATGTACCTTTTACTTAAGTTAAAATCAGATTGTAATTAGTAATTTTAATCTAGATTATATTGTAAATATTATTATTGAAAAAAAGACAAGCCCGCTGAGTTTCCGATCGATCGATCGATCGATTCCGATTCCGATCCGGTGGTAGTTTAAAAAATGTCGACGCGCACAAATACCACTTGTATGGTTCATGTGAATAAAGATTATTCTGATTCTGATTCTGATTCTGAAACGAAACAGATCGTAAACGTGTCACAAAAAAGGGGTTTTCGTAGGAAAGCTCTAATAGACATTTTTTTGTTTTGTAGTAATTTGTGTGCTCTATATATTGTCCCCTAATTTTTTTAAAGTTAAAAAATATGATTGTTTATTTGTCTGTAATTAGGAGTTAAAGATAATGATAACGAAACTCAGTATAAAGTAACCAAGTAACTTGAAATCTGTAGTGTAAAGATTATACAGGACATAGTTTCACGCCGACCCCATGTAAGGTATACAGAGTGTATTGCGTGCGAAGCGAATGAATTTCTTCTGGTCGGCTAGTAAATTATAACATTTTAAGGTAACTTATGCTAACGCTTACTTTTGCTATTAAAACACAAGGTAAGTAAAACTTTATAAATATAAAACAGTGTAATTTACTCAACAGTTTAAGAAAAACCATATAAATGTAAAATACTATATAACTATCTAACTTAATTCTTCTTCCTTAGTATTCTAACTTATTCTTCTTCCGACCTAATACTCATTTTTTTTCTTTATTGGGACACATTTTTATACCAAGTCTCTTACCATCAGAAGAGTCGTATGTTTGAATGCTGATTTCTCACATAAAATATACAAACATGCCTAGCTTTCTCATCCGCTATATACTAGCTATATATACGAGCACGCTGGTTTCATAGCATCTTGACACCAGCCTCTGATTATACAATTTGACATTCAAGACAACGAAGTTAGCAATTGGATAAGTGACGACTTGGCTCAAATCACTTCGTGGGACTTGATATCTTTGGCTAGTTGTGTATGCCCTTTTTGTACCCCTGTTTATGTCTTTGGGGGTGTCACGTTGTCACGTTGTACGTGAAAATACTTTAGCCATAGAGCTAACACAATTGCTGAAATATTTCTTTTTAAAAACTACTATCGACAAACAACAAAATATACGAGTACAGTCAAATCGCAATTTGGATCATCGAATGACATTCGACAGTAAAATGGAGTCGTAAATTATTCTAAATCCTCTGCCTGTAAATCTAAATTGCTCAATAAATTCGCAGCGGATTATACAAAACCATTAGCAAGATTGTGTCGAAAAATAAACAACTTTTGAATCCAATAAAAATGTTCAATTCACATATTTGTTCGAAACAGAAGACTGATTTAAATACATTTTTACTGATTCAATTTATAGAGTGAAAAAGAATAGTGTTTTAAAATAATTTGTTTTAAAATTTATTTATTTTTTACTTTAACACATCATTTCTTATTATAATTATTTTTTAATTTGTTCTGATTTTACATGTTTATAATTAATTTATACAATTATGTAATAGATTGCAATTACATTTACATTTCGTCATTTTTTTATAGTAATTATTTTGAAAAATTTATAATTATTTGTAAATTACACTCGAGATAAATTTTTATCAATACCAAAATGCTTGTTAGGGTCGATTAGAGAAACTTGAATATTCGTAAAATTTAAAAGAGCGTTCTTAACAAAATTAACTGTATTTGATAAACAATTTAAAATGTCGTCAATGAAATAAATAAAGTTACATGTTACTTCGTATTTCATTTTATAAATTAAAAAAATAAAAACATAGGATTTGCTTATCATGAAACGAAAATATCGTAAAACAAATTTGACTGAAACTTTTATTTTCCCAAATTTTGTATTACCTCCTTGTAAACACTACTACTTTAAACACTTTTATTATTATAGTATTAAATATTCTTTTACCATTGGAAGCCAACATTATCCCTGATGAAATTATATCACTTATTAAAGCGGGGCTTTTCTTTATTCCCACGGGACAACAGGTAATAGGGCACCAGGTAGAAAAAAATATCCTTCAGATACCTATTTACTTCACATAATTTCTAAACGGTTAAACCGATGAGGTTTAACATTTTAAAAATATTTCGATTATTGCGACGTATTTCGGTGGTTTTCTTAAGAATTTAAAAACACAATATGATCCGGTAGGCGGAGATGGTGTTGACATATCATCTACACTTTAATGTTATAGAGGAAAGATTTTATTTGTTTTTAATGGGCTCCGAAATAGCAAGACCGATTTGAAAAAAATATTTTACCTTTAAAAATAGACATTATCACTGATGAACTTAGGCTACATTAATTTTAATAAATTTAGAAATTTGTTTTGGCAGGCTGCTAGTTTTTGTATATAACTTAAAAGACTTGCTGTTTCGCCCTGTTGCCAGCGTGGTTAATGGTCCACAGGAACATTTTTTCGAGACAAAAACTATCCCATGTTTTAATTCAAGTTATCCTTTAACATTGTGCAAATTTCATAAAAATCGGTTTAGCAGTTTTTGCGTGGAAGAGAAACAAACATACAAACTTTCGCATTCATAATATTAATATGAAGTAGGATAATATATTCAAACTAGGTGTAAACTTAAATTACCATAAAATTAAAATGTTATTACAGTTGTCATTCATTTATTATTCTTCTATCAGTATTATTAAATGTTATGTTTATTCAATTCAATTTACTTTGTATTACAATGTCATAATATATTAACATATAACTTCTTCCCTTATATCTATCTATATATTAATACATGATCCAAAAACTTGGGACCCCTTTTCAGAAAATTGCGCGGATGCAGGAGCATAAGATTTGGCACACTTACTGCGTAGGAGGAGTGCAGAACGCTAACATTTTTACTAATAATGATTTTAAAGTACATTAAATTAATAAATGAAACATTACTCACACTACCACGTATTTGACAAACACAAACATATATATTGATGATAACGATGAAAGATGGCGCACTAAAAAGTTTGGAAACAAAGTAACTACTTGAGAAATGAAGATGGCGATCTTATGAACAAGATATATTTATTTCATCATCATCATCATCATCATTTCAGCCATAGGACGTCCACTGCTGAACATAGGCCTCCCCCATTGACTTCCACTTCGACCGGATGGAAGCGGCCTGCATCCAACGAGACCCCGCGACCCTCATAAGGTCGTCTGTCCATCTCGTGGGTGGCCGTCCTATGCTTCGCTTGCCGGTACGTGGTCTCCACTCGAGAACTTTTCTGCCCCAACGGCCATCAGTTCTTCGCGCTATGTGCCCCGTCCACTGCCACTTCAGCTTGCTAACCCGGCTGGCTATGTCGGTGACTTTCGTTCGCCTGCGGATCTCCTCATTTCTGAATCGATCTCGCAGGGAAACCCCGAGCATAGCCCGCTCCATAGCTCGCTGTGCAACCTTGAGCTTGTTTATCAGGCCCACAGTAAGAGACCACGTCTCGGTGCCGTAGGTCATCACTGGTAACACACACTGGTTAAAGACTTTTGTTTTAAGACACTGAGGTATTTCGGACGAAAAGACGCTACGCAATTTCCCGAACGCTGCCCAACCGAGTTGGATTCGTCGATTCACCTCTTTCTCGAAGTTGGACCTACCTAACTGGACCGTTTGTCCTAGGCATATATATACGTCGACAACTTCGAGGATCGCGTTCCCAACTGACACTGGGGTGGGCGCTACATGGACATTCCGCATGATTTTCGTCTTGTCCATGTTCATCTTAAGGCCCACCTGTCGGGAAACACGATTGAGGTCTTCGAGCATTGTACTAAGGTCTTCCAGCGACTCCGCCATTATGACTATGTCATCGGCAAATCGAAGCTGAGTGATGTACTCGCCGTTGATGTTGATGCCCATTCCTTTCCACTCCAGAAGCTTAAAAGCATCCTCCATTGCGTTAGTGAAGAGCTTAGGAGATATAACGTCTCCTTGTCTTACACCTCTCTGCAATGGAATCGCCTTTGTGCCCTGATCTTGTACTCGGACGGACATAGTGGCGTTGTTGTACAAACACTTCAACACTTCGACATAGCGATAGTCAATGTGGCACCGCTGGAGAGACTGTAGCACTGCCCAGGTCTCGATCGAATCAAAGGCTTTCTCATAGTCCACAAACGCCAAGCATAAGGGCAAATTATATTCCTCTGTCTTCTGTATAATTTGCCGCAGCGTATGTATGTGGTCTATGGTACTGTAGCCTTTTCGGAATCCGGCTTGTTCGGGTGGCTGGAAGTCATCAAACCTGTGCTCGAGACGATTCGTAATGACCCTCGAAAACAGCTTATAAACATGGCTCAGAAGCGAGATAGGCCTGTAATTCTTCAGAAGGGTCTTATCGCCCTTTTTAAAGAAAAGTACCACCACGCTTCTGTTCCATGCTTCTGGCGTAGTACCTCCGAGCAATACGGAATATTTATTTATTATGGTCGAATTACGACCAACGGGCGACCACTAGTTAACTCATATACGTATCGTTATTATACTTAAATGAAAGCTTAATTTTTTAAACATTATTAGCTATTGTGGTTTTTTTTAAAAAAAAAGCTATTGTGTGTTTTAAGTTTTATTTACACCACTGTTCTTAGTAAATAAATAATACCCTTTTCATACAAACACGACAAATTCCTCAGTAATGTACACTGAAAATATATTCAATTGAACAAAACCGTTTTACAGAGCTATATCAAGTGTTCGAATTGTCATAATATTGTATACCTAATCGCTTTATCTGACACACGGATTTGCCCCAACAAGACGAGCAAAGCAAAAGATAAAGGGACTAGCTAACTACCTTTTATCGCAGCGTTTAGTCGTTTTCTGACCTTCATATCGTGGGTTTGGATTAAGCCAGATAAGCATAATTTTTTGTAGTAAACTTATTAATAAACATGGGTGTCCCCCAACTGCTCCATTTTGGACCATTTTTGTTTCTTATATACATAAATGACTTTCCTTAGATAATCATGGAATAGTGTTGTTCGTGGATGACACTTCACTACAATTTAAAGTGAAAAAACAACTGAGTAACTATGACGAACGATGCGATTTTAAAAGTTGTACACTGGAATTTATTTTAGAATTATATAGATGCGTCACATAAATCTTTGTATAGATTTACGTGAATAAATACATTTTGAATTTAAATTTGAATTTTGAACTAAACTACTCCAAGGTTCAAAGATGTATTACAGCCATTATCATAATGCGATACAGATTACAATATCATCATAAATTTAGTTCTCTTTTAGTCTACGCGTATTAATAAGACGGTTGTAGTTTCAACTGTTTACACGGCACAAATACTTAAGACGTTACTCCAATTTCGACACACTACTTACTGAACTATACAAAAATTCGTATGGTACTTCCTGAAGTCCGTAAAAGTTGAAATGTTTATTGTGAGCTAATATATACAAACAAACAAGGAAAATGAGTCTAAAACTTGGAATTTTTATACCCGTAAGGCACAAAATGAAGGGGTGATATTTTGTATTGAGTTTGTTGTTTTTTTAACCCACATAACTTGGGTTCAGTTTATCTATATATATAAAATAAAGTCGGGTTCCTTACAACACTTATAACTCGAGATCTGCTGGACCAATTTTCATGGTTTATGATTCGTTGAATTTGTCTTAGCCCCGAATAGCAGAATACACCTTAAAAGCAAAAAAAAATTAATGAAAAAAGAATCAGTCGTGACAGTTAAACCGATTAGGTTAAAAATTATTGGAGAGGTAATTTAGAACCGGGAGAAGGGTATGGGGTACGTTTTATCTAGCTAGATAGAATAGCTAGCGTACACGCCTAACTATATCGACCAACTGCGAGGCTCGGGTTCGATTCCCGACGGGGGCAGCCATTTGTGTGATGAACATTTAGCTGTGTGCCTTTCCGGGTCTGGGTGTTTATTAAAATATTCTGGTATCTAATTAAGAATTTATATGTATTAGAATCGTTGACTAGCACCCATAACACAACCATATAATTTGCTAACTTTGGAGTAAGATTCAATTCGTGGGATTTATCCAGTGATATTTATTGTTTGTTATTATGCTACGCGCAAAATAAGATGCAATATTTTTTTAATTTTTCCCATACAAACTGAACGGGCACGACGAAGTACGCTAGTACAAGATTAATGCAAAATTTTTGCCAAAATGCCAAAATTTAACAAACGCCAATTTTGAAACTGGCTTTTTCACTAAAAATCTTTAAAATCCAAATCACCGTCCTGAAGTCCATAAAGCTGAGATTTGGAATGTAAGCTAATATTTATACATAAACAACGAAAAATTCTGAAACTTGTAACCTTTATAACCCCAAAGCATAAATTAGAGGTTGGGTTTTCTACGAATGTACAAAATTCAAGAATAATTCTAAAAGTCAAAAAAAGCAAAATTTTTATGTAAAATATGAGAACAAAAACATTGTATACGATTAAACTCTGAAACTCTGAATTTTTACGATCCTGTACCACAAACTAGGTTTGTATTTTTTTGTGATGAGATAACCAACATGCACGCTCCTTAACTTAAAGTTAACGGTGGCTTATAGACACCATAGATGATGTAGGCGCGCCGCTACCTTGTGAACGAGATGTGGGGCCAATTGTTCAAATCTATGGGCTACCGTCTACCCTACCTCCAGACGGAACATAACACTGTCACTATGACAATAATACACAAATACTTCATATAAGTTACGAAAATATACTCTATAGTTACGAAAATAGCATCGTCGGTTATTGAATTTTCCATCGTCGGCACTTGATAAAACCCGTGTTGGTCCGCGTTCTTTTGTAGAATAGATCATTTACCTTCCTGCTAGGCATCTCGTAAAGGTGAGTATAGTATTACCATCACTAACACCGTGACACCTGACTAGCTGTTAGTGTTTCGCCCGGATTGGTATCACTGCCTTATCTATTCCTATCGCTATAATGTCACTGCTTGCCATTGACGTATTCTAATTCGGAGAACAATGTAGACCGTATACTTACTTTTCCTAGATGCCTCAGATTGGCAATGAACCATTACCAAAGGTGATTTGGTGTTTCTAGGCAGCGTGAATTTCTTACCATCAGGAAATCCGTCTGCTTGTTTACTTTCCAATATCATAAAAAGCTTGACCAATAACAGACCGACATACCTAGTTTTTTTTAAGAAAAACAGGTCAGATTTCCAGGATTTTTACGTGGGACCATTTCGAAATCATTACCTAACTTTCGAAAAAAAATATTAAAACGCGATAAATAAAATAACGGAAGCATGTTTTTACAATTTTTATTATTACCTCAATATTTATGAAGATTTCCCAAAACGTGAGTTTAGCTGTTGGTATATAGGTATATGTGTAGGGAGGATATTCTTTTATTACCTAAGGACCTTTCAAGTTTTCACCCCAATGATATGCATACAAAATGTAGTTTATTAAAATAAATCTTTCATATCCAAAAACCATTTTTCATTGAGCCGTCACAATGGCAGGTTTTTATACTTTTAGGTAATCATACAATACTGGTTTAATGAAGTCAAACCCCAGAGATGATTTTTTTTAATATAAGAAGTCGAGCAAATACGCGCTGGTTTATAATAACACGTACCTTTTCAATATTTTACTCTGTACATCAAGAGGCAGAAAAGTTAATACCTATCTAAATATTAGTGTCGTCTTTTTTATGATATTGGAAGGCAAAAAAACAGACGGATTTCCCGATGGAAAGAAATTCAAGCCGCATAAAGGCACCAAAGGTGGTAATGGGGTGTTGCCAACCTGGGGCCGGGATGTTAGGCCTCGAGCAAAAGTAAGTATACCGGCTACCTTACCCTCCAAATCGGAACACGTCATGTCGTTATGGCGGCAGGAATAGGTAAGGCGGTGGCACCAATCCGGGTGAGCGCTGCGAAACTCTGCCACCTAGTCAGATGTCACAGTGTTAGTGACGGTAAGCCTGTGCTCACCTTTTACGAGCTACCTTAAGTTTGCTGATTAGTCTGAGACAAATCTAAATAATCAAATTTCTGAAAAATCCACCAAGCAGTTGCATAAGTACTGAAATGTTACTTATATACATTTAAAAGCAATTTAAGAATACATTTCCTACTTTAAGGTTACATATTTTCTATCAGATGAATTTTCCACTGTAATATTTTCCAGCGAAAACTTTTTATACTATTTTGTAGAAGTTTTTATCACAACCAACCCCAAGGGAAATTTGTTCGAAGTTGGAATAGAAGCTAGGCCAAAAGTTTTTTGAATTTGTGTCACATAAAGTATTTGTTTTAGGAAACAGTAGATAATATCCACTGCTTCTTCCTCGTGTATTTTTTTCTGTAAGTCACAAACAAACAAACCTTTAAAACAAACAGACAAACTTTTTTAAAACAAATTTTGAAAATTGAAGACGGCATCAGAGTTTTCTTGGAACCTCGAGTCAGACTGTGTTTACCCTTTGTTGACCGAAATCTGTGAACCGTGTAGCTTTATAGATATTTCCAGACCTTATAAGAATCTTTAAAGAAAGAGTAAATGGGCTTCAATAATAACCTTCTAACACAGAGTTTTTCAACCCCATTTTTGATTTTTCTTTGTTGTAACTAAGGGTCATAGCTAAATAAATAACAAGCTAATAATTAGAATTATAAGCTGTCAGTAATAAATGGATACATTGGCAATATTTATTTCTAAACTAGCTGTCGCGCCGAACTTCGTTGTGTTCGTTCAGTTTGTATGGGAAAAACTTAAAATGTTGTTTTTCCTAGTTTCCTCACAGTTTTTACCCACTTTCTTATTTTTTAAATCTTCCCTGGAATTTAACAAATAAACTATAATTAGCTAAATGGGGTCTGGATCTTTATTAAATTTATTCTGGTATCTATTTAAGTATTTCTATGTATTAGTATCGTTGACTAACACCCATAACACAAGCACATAATTTGCTTACATTGGGGTTAGATTCAATTTGTGTGACTTGCCCAGGGATATTTATTATTTATTAGTAATCGTTCTCGAGTTTTAGCGAGACTAGTGTAGGTACAGCAATTGATTTTTATATATTACTAGCATCTCGCCCCGGCTTCGCACGGGTATTAAATATACGTGCAAACCTTCCTTTTCAGTCATTTTATCTATTAATAAAACCGCAATAAAATCCGATGCGTAGTTTCAAGGGGACTAGGGACAGAGAAAGCGACTTTGTTTTATACTATGTAATAAGAGCAGAAAATAGATAGATGTCATTTAAGAATTTTCAAAAATAAGACTGTTGTACGATTAGTGCTATCGGAAAAATGAGGAATCCCCTAAAACTTACAATGTAAGGATTTGTGTAAATATTTTTATTAATTCAAAACTGCCTTGTGCGTTTTTTTTATTGCATTGCGAATTTTTAATGTCCCCAAATAAAGTCGTCTTTAACGCTACCAGGTTGTTTAATTAAAATTATATTATGATTTAAGAAGTTACCGAGCCCTCTTCTTTTTCCGGGATATACCATTAGGGCGGTGATCATGATTATTAATGGGTTTTTCTAATGGAATTATAACAGAAGCTCAACGTTATGACCGTAACCCTGATGGAAAAAGAAAATAAAGTTTGAGGTAGAGACACACAAAGCTATAAACAATTTACTCTTGATTTAAGAGATCCAGATGCAGAAAGAATAGTTCTAGAAAAACTGAGTAGGTATCAACACGTATTCCCAAATTCTGTTAGAGATGTACAACCAAGGCACCCACGACTAGCCAAAAGCACTAAGTCCCACAATGTGATAAGTGGTAAGCCTATCACCAAACATCACAAGATACATAATATGTAATCGCAGACAATGTTGTTTTAAAATAAAATTGGAAAAAAAAAATTAATGGTCTACCCGGGGTACAAACCCGGGACTTCCAAGTCAAGTCCAACATCAGACCGCTACACCACAGAAGCGTTAAAAGAAAACATAGTCATATGAAGTTAATATTTTTTGTTTGATTAAAAAAACTGTGGTCACTTATATTGATGGTTAATTATATAATGTTAATGATAAAACATGTCACATTATTCCAAAAAAGAACATAAATTTTATTTAATTTGAAAAAGGAGCTAGGTCATTTTGTGTGAGAGGCTTCAAAATATATACATAAAACATATATTTTATTTATAAGTCTGAGATATTTTAAAAGTTAGTGATACACATCTTAATCTAACTTTTACAATTTTGTAAGAACATCTATTAATAAAGACAGTCTTCGAGCTACAAAATAAATATATAAATATTTGTGTATAAATTATACAAATTGATCTAACCCCATAGTTAGCAAATTATTAAAAAAGTATCCTTACGCCCATACCCCGACGAGCGAGGCAGAGGCACAACCAGGGCAGCCACGACTAGCCGAAGACACTAACTCCCACAATGTGATAGGAGGCAAGCCTATCTCCAACCGGGCACATATCCAATACCCAAAAAACCAATTGTCTTTTTGTTGCCCGACCCGGGATTCGAGCCCAGGACCTCATGCAGTCAAGTCCAACAACTGAACCGCTAGACCACAGAGGCGGTTTATTTATATATTAAAAGAGTAACTAGTTTGTATGTTTACCAGGTCTACTCGTTTCCTTTATTATTTTCCTTTAACGGGTTGGCTGGAAGAAGTTTCATTCATTAAAGACAAGATTGCCCTTTGTACTTTGTTTTATTTGCTTTTAACTTCCTGTTGTAATTTCTATTGTATTTAATAAAGAGTTTCTTCGTCGTAGATTGATTGCTGAAGGTCATGACCGTTTGAAGGACTTTTTTGTCTTTTATAAAATGTTTCTATTGTTGTCGATTTCAGGAAGGGCTATTCTTGCAGGTAGATTACTGAATTCGGTGACTTGGTCACACCCTCAAACTAATAAGAGAACTACACATTGTCATATTAGCTGATAATCTGCAGCGAGCTCTTTAAAGCCGACTTTTAAAAATAGATTAAAGTTATATGTTTGATTTTTTTTTTACCGATGCTTATTTTTTTATCGTTAGGAACTACCGGATATTTTACCAGATTATGGGATAGCAGGGTTCTTGCGCTGTGCAGATTTTATTGGTATTTAGATTGTAAAACGTGTTTTGCGGGTGGACGGCAGCATGTCGCCTTTGTTTGATGTTAACATTGGCGTCAAACAGGGCTGTGAGTTATCAGCACTATTTTTTATCTTGTATTTGGATAAATGGCTTCATAGGTATAAGATCAATTAATGTAGCTATGCGTATGGTTGAATAAATGGTAAATTACCTGCTTATGGATATGATACTGTACTTTTGGTCTCAACACCATCTGAGCTAGTTACCAACACTGTCCACAGATATGAAAAGTAAGTAAAAAGAAACTTGAGCAATAAAAACCAAAATAACTGTGTTTGAAAGAGACGTAGCCAAAACGAATGTAGGAGTTTTAGTTGATGGCGTAGTGCTGGAACAGGTAAGTGAAATTGTATGTCTTGGTTGTTTTTTTTAGCAGGAATGGAAGATACACCACAGAATGTAGAAAGAGAGTGTGTGCAGAGAATAGTGTAAATTTAACACTGGGTAAGCTATTTCAAAGCGGCGTTTTGAGTTAATACACAATGTAGGTGGCAAGCCTATTGCCAACTGGGTACATATCCAATCCCTGCATGGCAACGTTTTCTTTGTTGCCTGACCCGGGGATCGCGCCCGGGACTTGAAGAAGTCATGTCCAACCCCGGGCCACTAGACCACAATTTCGATTTCAGTCTTGCGTTTATTTAGTTTAGAATAAGAAATTTTTATTGCGGAAAAATCTTTTGTTTCTTTTCCTAACAACGAAAAGTCATTTCAACGTGCACACAAAGTCACGGGCTTCTGTTAATTTTAATTAATAAGAGATATTTTTGTTCAGACCTTACTCTTTCAGACTTAATTTAATGAAATCCAATCCATTGGAACCTTTCGATTAAAAATTTCATTATATCATCATCTGATAAATATGCGACGTTCATTTAAATACGAACTGAAAACACCTTGCACGTTTTCGGTTTGCATATTAAAATTGTCATACGTAGATTGTTATATATTTTTAAAGTTAAAAGATTATTTCTGAGTTGATTACCAGCTTGTCCGATATACTTTTTTTAAAGTGTAGAAATCCTCATGGGTATCCACTTTCAGAGTAAATGGCAGGTTTTCTCGGACTTATCCCGACTAACACCACATGGTGGCCTCTCCTTTGCCATTGGTCACTTGCACACACATTTCTCTTGCGAACCCCGCCATTCAGCCTACTCAACAGGAGATGCATATCATCTGTATTATGGACACTCCGTACCTACCTGTTGCAACCCCATTATGAGCTATTCTTACGCACCTACCTCATTCGCAGACCTCATAGCAGCCACCAAACGGCCCTGGCCCTTCCTGATACTCGTGTCCCTTCTCGGACCAAAAAGGGTACCAAGAATCAGCCATCATGGTACAGCTTCCTTCTCCGGGACACTGGAATACGCGACGTACTAAGCCGCGAAAGCTTGTACCCGTGAGAGGGGAGACAGACATTGTCCTGTCTTAACTGTGAATATAAAACTCGAACAGATACGAAACTGGCACTTGATTGACGTAATAACTTGATATATAAAAAAGAAAGTTCTTGAGTTATAAATAGTGTTACTGAAACAAAATTGATAGAGAAATAGCTTAGAACCGGGAGATGGACGTAGGGTACTTTTTATTAGGGTCGACTGCGAAGAAAATAGGAAAAACAACATATCATTTTTTACTCAACGGGTGGAACAAAGTTCGTCAGAACAGTTAGCCATTTATATTTTCGTTAAATTTTCTAAAAAAATTTAATGCTCAGCGAAATTTCATTTTTTTTTTCATGAAAACCTTTTCTTCATAATAATCAATGTTGTATTTAGAAATAAATAACTGTGGAGTCGTGGGACCCCAGGTAGGAACAAAGTTCCTTCGGCTAATAAATGTAGAATCGACACAATTCATGAGTATATACTATGCATAGGCTTGTGTATACGACAGTCGCGCCTGCGCACGTCTCTTATAACGGTTTTATTCCATTGTTTTTTTTTACGGTTTTTACTATCACATTTTTTTCAGTTGCGTTGAGCAGCAACTGTCTCGCCTGCGAACGTCTCATTTAACGGTTTTATTCACATCACATTTTTTTCGGTTCGGTCGCGCAGCAAAATTCCTATCTCCTGCCAAGCCTACCTCGTTCCAAAAAAAAGAATTAGCGACATTGTTCAATCCTCATAATATCCAATCCTATGATCAAGAAGTTCCTACTGTTTTACAAAATCAGACCAAATTATTTAGAATAAATCTTATATAAAAAAAACTACGTACATGTTTTCTCTTTATCTAGTCAAAATCCTCAGAAAAGTTCAGCAACCAAAACTATCAAATAATTTAAGTAGCAAGTGATGGAGTCGTCGTATCCGAAAAACTTCTTTTATGTGAACAAAACACTGGTATATTCCTATTAAGCTTTGTACTTCCCTCTATCTATCTTATAGAAAAGACATCTTAAAAGTCGAACCACTTGTCGAATCCGTCTTCTGTATCCTTATGTATTATTCAACTCAAAGAATTCTAACTAAAAGGACACTATGTATTATTCAGCCTAAACCACCGAATAAGTAACAGTACTAATGTACAAGACTCACTTCAACAAAACATAAGTTTAAGTAGAAAAAGATACCTATAATTCTTACAGCGATTCGCATTCAAACGAAATTGAAACTTACCAAGTTAGCTAAAGCCTGAGTATCGCTAAAAAACGAGACGTCAATTAATGAAAGGGTTGTCAACTAGGATTCAGTATTAGAGTAATATTATTTATTGTGTTGTATCTTTTCATGGTGTTAATGAATTACTATCAACCAGACAAATGGTCTGATATTAAGAAATACACGATAAAGACGACGCATGTAGTGTCCTTAATTGGCTATAGGCAGACAAGAAAACTTCCAAGTGTTTTGCCTGAAAAGTCACCGACCAAACATATTATCTTCTTTTTTGTTACTTTTTTTATAATGTTATTTTCCACTTTCTGGAGCCGGCTAAGACCTTTAGGCCATGCTGCCAAGTCTATCGTATATAAATTAATTCTTTTAGCAGTCATAAGTCATTTAAGGTCATAAGTCGTAAGTCATAGGTCTAAGTCATGTCAGGGTCTTGAGTAAAGAGATGGTCACTTTACACAAGCTCACTTCGGGAGATTTGGCGGCAGCGAGGAAATAACGATATGATGATGAACGAGGAAACACATGATACGCTAATTTCTTCACAATCATTTCACTTTTGCACTTTATCTGAAGAAAATCAAACTAATTCCCAACTAAATTTACTCATAATTTACACCAAATCCAATAATTACGAAAAAATTACGATCATCTTCTTTCATGATGGTGCCAAAACTAACAATATTTTTATCAAAGTGAAGTCTTTTGTCTAAAAACTTTAAATTTATTTTAAAGATTAAACCTCAAATTAACCAGCAAAGTATTAAGGCAACGAAAACCTAAATAAAATATCTTGTCGCACAAAGATAGCATAGAATGATTTAGAAAACTATTAATAATCTGAGCGCAGTGAAACTGCAGAAAACCTACTGCAATTTCATTAAAACGTCACGACTTGATCATTCTTTTTTAAAAATATAGGTCTCAATGATTACAACGTGACTAATAGTTTTTGAGTTTTACTAGTGATATTGTCCGCGACTTCATACACATGGGCGCTGGACTTATTTTTAAAGTTATGAATATTGTGGAAGACGATTATGGTGACAGGAATAGGTAAGGGGGAGGCATCCCTACCCTGGTGAGTTGCTATACAGCACTTTACCACGAGCGACTAGTTTGTTACGATTGACCACTAAACTATGCTCGCCTTAGTAATAGGGTCCGTTTTTTACCCTTTCGGTACGGGACCGTAAATATTAAGACAGCCTCAGATCACCAGCAACTCAAGGCGAAGCGGAGGCTGACAAAATTTAGTCTAGGCTTTCTTTTTTTAATTTATTTCTTATATTGAACTTCGCTACGTTTTCACTTTTATGTTTTTAATTGAATAATAAATACATTGTCACCGACCTCGAGTCATTCATTAGCCGTTAATCTTGCATTTAAATCAAAATTTAAATACATTACAATAACCGTATATTGGCATTTTCGGTTCTGGCTCATAAATCTTTTATTTATAAGCGTAATTAATTTTTATGTGAAAATTATGATAATCTATCTCAATAACCTTAAGTAAAAAGAAAAATTGCGCAAGTCATTGTAATAGCAAAATAGTAAGGGTTTAAAATTGCCTCTGTGGTTTATCAGTCCGGTGTTAGGCTTGACTTCAGTTGGTTTGATCTTCGGGCAATGAAAAAAAAACGTTTTTTCAATTCTCTAATCTAGATCTACCTCTTCGGGAATACAAGCGTAAAGATACTTTTTTTGTAAAAAATACATCAATGAGTTTGGACGTGTGATGCCATTAAACATGTATTAGCTAAATGAATAATTTTTCGTGATAATGGAAGGCAACCAAGCAGACGGATTTCATGATTTTAAGAAATTAACGCCACCTATAGACACCAAAGGTGGTAATGAGGCATTGCCAACCTGAAAACGGAATGTTGGGCCTCGAGTAAAAGTAAATTTACCGCCTACCTTATTCTCCAAACTGGAACACGTCAACGGCAAGCACTGACGTTATGGCGGCAAGAATAGGTGAGGGTGTAGTGTAAATATATTGCCTCTGTGGTCTGTGGTCAGTCCGGTAATAGGCTTGACTTCAGTTGGTTCGATCTTCGGGCAACGAAAAAATGAGCTTTTTTCAATTTTCTTGTCAAAAACTATGTTGCTTGGGATTAGATATGAGTTTGATTAGTGATAGGCTTGCCACCTATCATGCTGTGAGACTTAGTATCTTCGGCTAGTCATGATCTGGCTGTACTGCTGCCTACCTCTTTGGGGATACAGACGTAAACATACTTATTTTATAAAAAAAAACATCTAGGAGTTCTGATGTGTCATGCCATTCAATATGTAGCTAATTAACTACATAATCTATATATAAAAAAATCAATTGCGGTTCGTTAGTCTCGCTAAAACTCTATGTTTGCTTAGGTTTTGAATTATTTGTTCAAGTCCAGGAAAGGTTTAAAAGATAAGAAAAGGGAAAAATTTTCGAAGAAACTAGAAAAACAACATTTTAACTTTTCTCATACAAACTAAACGGGAACGAAGTTTGACGAGACAGCTAGTATCATTCATACATGTTATCCCCATTGCCTTATTTCTCTGTTTCCTTTCCGGTCAAAGAGGAAAGGGGGAGGGGAGCATGAGATTATCTACCAACTTGCAAAAAATAATAAATAAATAAAATAAATAAATATCCCTGGACTAGTCACACAAATTGAATCTAACCCCAAAGTAAGCAAATTATATGCTTGTGTTATGGGTGTTAGTCAACGATACTATTACATAGAAATACTTAGATAGATACCAGAATATATTTAATAAACACCCAGACCCGGAAATGCAGACATCTAAATGTTCATCACACAAATGCCTGCCCCCGTCGGGAATCGAACCCAAGCCTCGCGATTCGTCGATGCAGTTAGGCGAGTACGCTAGCCACTCGAAGATCTTCTTTATAAACCCCTTGATTTACAAATACACATACCGTTTTCTTTTGAATGCTGTGCCGTTGAAATAATGAGCTATAATTTAATAGTATTGTGTATATATCGTACACCTAATTCAAATATTGAGATATTTCTTAACAAATTAGAATTATTATTAGAAAATATATTGAAAAATTCTAAGAAGAAAATTGTTCTATGTAGAGATTGGAATATAGATCTTTTGCAATCTACAACTGCTAACATAACATTAACAAGCATTTTAAATAATAATAATGTATGTCACCATATTTTAAAACCTACTAGAAAAC
>NJDD01003027.1:158071-211805 GCA_002245505.1 Calephelis nemesis
CTGAGGAGCGCCCTCCGTGGTCCGAATTGGTTTCACCGGGGTCCCGGCTCTCGACCCCAGCTACTCAGCCCCCCCGCCACGACAAGGCTCGGACCCTTGGGGGGGAGAACCAAACACCTAGTAAACAAAAACCAAATTTGTCTTTTGCTGCTTTGTTACATTTAAATTTGTTTGTTTGTTCATTATTGAATATTAAGATCTAACCATCACACCATCATCACCAGTATAATTATTCCTGTCATCACGACGTTATTGCTTGCCATTTTCGTATCCAGTTTGAGGTTCTGTGGTTTGGATCAAGTAGGGTAATTCGTTGTAAGTCGTGAATTACCACTCAAACCTTAATTCGAATCTCGATTCTCGACCACAATCCACAACTGACTTAAAAGTCGTCAGTTGTGTAGGTGCGTGTATATATGTAAGTTAATCATAACTTACACATATATACACACCTTCACGCTAAGTCCCTTATGGGGTATGCAGGAGGTATATAATGCCAAATATTATGATTCCTGCAAACCTCCCTAGCATCCTCCATATTTTTTACTCCTGTTACACAAACTCTTCGGTTTCACAGACTCTTGACACCATCCTCGGATAATTACCAAGAAATTTGGTCATTGGAATGTCAACCTCAGTCTTTCAAGATTACTTTCGTCTCCATGTAGAAGTATAAAGTTCTGTGTCAGATTATAATAATCCTAAAATTAATAATGTTCAAAACCTTTAAGTATTAACTAGGAACCATCTCGACCCGTCATCTTTCAAACGGCAAAATCCGCATCGAAATCCGTTCGTCCAATCAAAACTTTTAATGCCACTGACAGACACACACATACATACAGACATTTCGAATATATGGCACCCCTCTTCTTTGTTGGGCTCTAAATTAGTTTAAAAACGTCTAATGGTATCAGTCAATAAAGGAGCATCCGTAAAAAGTAATATAATTTAGTATATCAAAGAATAATTTTAACTCAAATACAATTTTCTGGCAACACTTTCAAAAAATTGAGATCTTTCTTAGAAACCAAACGTTTCAGACAGAATATAATAAAGAAAGTATATTAGTATGGCGTCAAACTTTGACAGACAGCCATTTTCGTCGGGATCGGAATCCTGAGATGATCATTTTATAACTACAAAATAAAGATTTTACTAGTACCATTGTTCCCAACTTCCCACGTCTTCGCGTTATAAAATACGGTCTCTTTAGCTTTGATTTTTAGTTTTTTATGTCATAGAAAGGCAAACAAGCAGACGGATTTCCTGATGGTAAGAAATTCACGCCGCCTAAAGACACCAAAGGTGGTAATGGTGCGTTGCCAACCTGAGATCGGGATGTCAGGCCTCGAGCAAAAGTAAGTTTACCGGTTACCTTACTCTCCGAACCTGAATACGACATGACGTTATAGCGGGAGGAATAGGTAAGGCGGTGGTACCAATCCGGGCAAGTCGCAGCAAAACTCTACCACCTAGTTAGACGTCACGGAATTAGGGATGGTAAGCCTATGCTCGGCTGCAAAGGAAGGCAGATAGTCTATTCTGTAAAGGAGCCCGGACCAACACGGGCTTCTCCTCCAATATTCGTAAAAAGTGCAAGTTGAAGTGCTATATGAATGGTTCCGTAGCAGCAAGGAACATAATGTAAAAGCTGGAGTTCATAAACCATGCGGTTTACGATTTATGATGTAGTTAAAAAAACAACTTATTCGATTACCCAAATAACATTATTTAGTTTGCAATTTTGCACCAACAACAACCACACTATTAAAAACTCAACGTACGTTTCGCTTCGTTACCGAAGCATCATCAGGAGAATTCGACTTCTTCTATCAACTTATTAGATATCGTTCAAACCCATATTCGGTGGAAATTTACATGGTAACATACACCAATATGCGTCATTTATATATGTCACGTGTAAATGACGCATATTGTACCAGTTTGGAAGTGCCAGTCGTGCAAGCTCCTCGGCTTAGAAAAAAAATATTTTAGAAACCTCAATATCATTCTATAAGATCCTTGATACCCTGCACAAATGGGTTGTATGGAAAAAAATTGACTTTTTTCGATAATTATTCGACTACAAAAGCTGAGAAAATCACTCCTCAATTGCCACTCTGATAGAAAAATAACTACTACGAAAATTACCTATAAGACCTGTGATTGTAAAACCTCTGCCTACCTCTTCGGGGAAACGGGTCTTATGATAAAAGTTGCTTTTCAGAAAAAAATTAATAGAGTTATGATGAATTCACTGTTGGCCCCTATTTTATTCGCATGCCAAAGATGAGAAAATTACTACTTAATTACAAATCCGATTGAAAAAATATCATTAGACTTGGGCAGACTCTAAATAATTTTTACTTTAGATCTTAATTAATAATTAAATTTGATCGTAATTAATAATTGTTTTTGTGAATTTTGAAATGAAAATGTGATATTTAATTTTTTTTTTATTTTACTATCGGACCGGACGGGCAGAAAAACCTTCCTATTTAGACACTTTTTCCAATAAAATAAACCGCAATAAATTCCTTTGCGTAGTTTGAAATATTTAAGCATACAATGGGACATAGGGACAGAGAACGCGACTTTGTTTTATACTATGTAGCAATGACTTAAAACTATTAGTGAGGTGTTGATAAAATTCATGTGTCAATCATGTTCATGTCATTCATGTTCATCTTGAAGTCATCAGAAAGTTCTTTTAAAAAAATAATTATTTGAAATTTAGTCTCAATTATTCGAAAAATAATTACAGAATTATTAAATTAGTAATGAAACAATAAAGCTGAAAACAAACTATATGCAACTCATCACTATAAAGTTACTTTAGTTACTGTGTCAAATTGCATGTCATAATAATGGTCAAACATGTGAGACTACGATGTTGAAATTGTAAGAACCAATGTAGCAATTATATATATTTGATCAGATTTAGAAAAAACACATTAATTAAAACCCCAAAGCTATGTTTATGATTACAATTCTAATCGATACGGTTTATGGTAATTCACCTTAACCTATATATTAAAACGTGATGCCAAAACTTTGGACCCCTTTTTACGTAAATTGAGCGGACGCAGGACTATAAAATTTGACACACTTATAGTTTATGTGTAGGAGAAGTGCTGAACGTTAATATTGTTCAATAATAATGGTTATAAAGGACATTAAATCATTAAATAAAACATTACCCACACAACCATGCATTTGACACATACAAACAAATATATTGATGATAACGATAAAGATCACAGATAGCGCACTAAAAAGTTTGGAAACAAAGTAGTTGATCTTGAGAAATGAAGGTGGCGTTCTTTTCAACAGGATATTAAAATTTGTTATGGTCGAATTTCAACTAACGGGCGACCACTAGTTCACTTTAATCGAAACCGTGTAACATTGTTTTCTTTTTTTTTAATCGTGTATTTTGTTTGCTTAGTTTAACATTTATGATAACTACTTGTATGATTTATACACATATAACTAGCGGCCCGACCCGGCTTCGCACGGTTATGAAATATACATATAAACCTTCCTCTTCAATCACTTTATCTGTTTAAAAAACCGCTTCAAAACCCGTTCTGTTGTTTTAAAGATTTGAGCATACAAAGGAACAGAAGAAGCGACTTTGTTTTATTAAACAACTAGATAAAATCACTACATAGGTAGTGATTTTATCTTATTGTTTTTGTATATTTAAACTCTTGGCCTACTGAACCTGTTTATATAGTTTCCTCAGATAAAAATATTGCCTGGTAGAGATCGCTTTATTTGGCGATAAATCTGCCAATTGTGAACTACAAACTATGAATTAATATTACTGATGACACCTATTTATATTTCTTTTTTAAACCGACTCTAAAAAAAGTTGAAGGTTCTTAATTCGCTGTGCATTTTTTTGTATGTTACGAGATTACTCGGCCAATGTCTCACCGATTTTGATGACTATTTTTCAGAAAGATAGGTCATGATTGCGAGGTCCCATATCGCCTATGTGGTCTAGCAGTTCAGGTGTTGGATTTGACTGCATGAGGTCCAGGGTTCGAATCCCTGGTCGGGCAACAATAAAAGAAAGTTTTGCTCGGGATTGGATATGTGCCCGGTTGGCGATAGGCTTGCCACCTATCACAGTGTGGGACTTAGTGTCTTCGGCTAGCCGTGGGTGCCCTGGTTGTGCCCCTGCCTACCTCTTCGGGGATATAGTCGTGAAGATACTATTAAATATAACTCAAAAACTGCTAATAGGATGTTGATCAAATTTACATGAGGCCGTTTCGGAATCATTTGCTGCCTTCGAAAAAAAAAACATCAAATCACGACGTAGTAATGAATAAAATAGATATCGCATAACCTTAAAATAAGTTCTTAAACTTTATCTATACCAATAATAAAGAAGAAAGATTTGATTTTTTGTTTGTATTGAATAGGCTCCAAAATTACTTGACCGATTTAAAGTTCTTTCGCCAATAGAATCCTACATAATCCCTGATGATAGGCTATATTTGTAACTAGAAAAAATGGGGATCCCTACTAAAACTTCAATAATGTAGCACAAGGTGTAAAAAAGTACCTAAGCTATAAAATGTCTTTCTTAAGACTATTTTATAATAGCACAATAAAATGTTCTACAATATTAAAGTGCTGATTAATGTCTATAAAAAACGTTTGCAACACCACATATATATTACTATATACCTATAGTTATTGTGGTGTTGCGGCATTGGCTTACGGCAATGTAACTACTTTAAAAGTTAATAAAAATAGTGACGAGTTTCGGCGCCATCGAGAGAAAATATGGTCGAAGTTTTTTCATAATTATTGAATTTCGTGTTGATATTGAGTGAAATTAGTCAATTTTGTTGGCATTTTGTACAATTTTGTTCAGTGAAAGTTCATAAATGAAATAATCGTGAAGAAATTAGCGTATCGTATATTTTCTCGTTGCCGCCAAATCTCATTATATGAGCTTGTGTAATGAGGCCGCTGCATTACCCGAGAGCCTGACATGACTTACTGACGACTTATGACTGATGACTTATAATTGATATAAAATTTGATGCAAATTTCTACTTGACGAATGGCAAAATACTAACGTGAAGGCCAAAACTTAAAGAAATAAAGAAAAGGAAAATAGTGACCATATTCGTACCATGATATCCATATCTTCGTATTAATTTTTATCCAAAAAAATAATTTCGTATTCAAGACTGTTTTAATGCCTTTAGATTACTTTTTGAATTATTCAAATCGAATAATCCATTCAAAAGATATTACAAAATTAAAAAAACCTTCTAAATAAAATACTTACCAATCTACGCAAGAAAACTATAGAAGCGGACGTGGTGTCATCGTTTGAGTTTATACCTAATACTAGCAATCCGGCTCGGCTTTGCTCGGGTAATAGAACTATTAAAAATCTAAACTAATAATAAAAAGATAGTTTGTGTGTTTGACTGATTGTGTTGAATAGGCTTCGAAACTATACTGAACCGATTCCAAAAATTGTTATTCCGTTAGGAGCCCACACCAACCCTGATAAACATAGGTTTTTACCGCAGGAGAATGCTTCATTCCTACGGGGATAGAGAGAATTATCCTTACGTGTTCAGTGGCGCTAGTAACCGGCTTGACGGTGTTTCCACGGTTTTACAGACACGTATTATGCATACCGAATAAAATGTAATTTTAATGTAAATCAAAATTAATTGCCCTAATGTATCGTGTACTGTACAAACATATTCAGAACGTTTGCACCAAATGTCTTTTTTTTCTACAGGTAGATAGTTGATACACTTATTACCTATAAAGAGGAAAGATTTGATTGTCACTTTGTTCTTATTAATTGTTATTAAAAATTCTTTTACCATTGGAAGGTAACATTATTCCTGATTAACATAGGTTACTTTTAACACCGGGACGGTGCCTCATTCCCAAGGGACAACAGGACATCGGGTAGAAATAATTATCATTCTGCAGGTACTTACCTATTTCACATTACTTCTAAATGGCTAAACTAATTGAGTTAAAATTTTATACGGTAATTAAGATTATTTCCTGTATGATTTAAAAATAAATTTGGACCCGGTAGGTGGAGCTGCAGTCGGTATATCATCTACACTATAATGTTAAAGAGCAAAAGGTTTGATTGTTTAGGAGTTTGTTTATATTTAACAGCCTCCGAAATTGTCGGACCGATTTGAAAAAAACATTTTACTATTAAAAGTAGACGTTATCTGATGAACATAGACTACGTTATTTCTATGAAAATTAGAAATTTGTCCACTCGTGCGAAGCCGGGGCGGGCTGCTAGTAATACATATAAATTTAACAACTGTGGGTTAATTAGCTATGACGATATTAGTAAGTTTGCAACTCAGATATTATAACAAATAAAGAATAGATTTTCCTTGATGTGATCACCAATAAACAATAACACTACATATTATTAGCATAGTGTTACTAGCTAGCATAAAAGTATTTACAATAGTAGAGTGGCCTTCGAAGAAAAAAAAACGATAATTCAAGTGCCAAAATTTAGGGTAACGTTATATTTTGTTAGTTAATTTGCTTAATTTGAATAATACTTAAATTAAAAAAATCACAATTTATATAAATCAGTGACGATTTTCATGCAAACTTTCACTCCATGTTATAGTCCTTTGGTGCCTGATTTTCGAAAAAAAATAGCCTATGTTTAAACTCGGATCTTTAGCTATACGCATGTCAGGTTTTATCAAAATCGATTCATCGCTTTAGCCTTGAGGGAGCAACAGACGGACTTTTGCATTTATACTATTGGTTTGAATTTAAACTTTAATTGACAAAAAAGTGTATCTTTAATTTTTTTTTATTTTTTCTAACTAAAAACAAATATTTTCAGGATTAGATAAAGACCCGGTTAGCAATAGGTTTTTTTTAAAACTATGACGACGTCGAACCTAAGTAGTAGCTTCATCCCAAGTAGTTCCTCTGCTTAATACTCTTGGGATAGGGACGTAAAGATTTACTTGCATTTTGACTCAAAAAAAAAGAAGACTTAACGGTCGCCGGCCTCCGCTTCAGGTTTGCAATGTAGAATTAAGTTTACCGTGTAATTCTAAAAGTACCGTTACACAAAACCACGGTACCATGAGATACAACATTAGACACAAGTAACGGTATACTGCATACTATCTGTACTCGCGACTTCGTTTTGCGATTATAAACGCTATTCTGATTGAAATTAGTAAGGGCTGATTTCACCAGTTACATTTAAAACCGAGTTAAGTAAAACTAAGTTTAATGTAAATGGGTTTAATTATCGGTTGTGATAGCGTTGATAAGCAACTGCAAGATCTTATAAAATTGACAATATTTGGATAGTAGTTTCTCAGGGAATGGGGATCCATTCTTTGAGAAACTACCGATCACGTAAATTAGTTTATTAGTAAAGTATTTACAATAATAAAAATTTATTTGACAATAAAATTGACATGATTGACACACTTGACAAATGTCGAAACTCGTTTTTACGTTAATCGCGTTTGAATTAGACGTTTTTTGAATTGGCTAATATGTTGCTAACCGCGAGGTTTTTACGACTTCACCAGGCTATGAATTAGACATTGAAATCCAGCCTTATAGGGGTTCCACGCGGATTAAAACATTCGTTTGCATCTGTGTGGAACGTAGATTTATGGATGATACTTAAGTGGACATCAATTTTGATAAATAGACATACTTTTACTATTTATTTTAGAATAGCTGGAATTTATTACAAAGTCCACACACCGGCTTATGCTGACCTGTATATTTAAATGTTTCACTGAATTTCGAATTTCAAGTAATTTGGACACTTTCTAATGAGTGTTGCTAGGTCTGTAATTTCTAAACTACGAAACTTTTGACTAGGGAAAATTAAGTGACAATTTGTAAAACTGTACCTTATTTGAAAACAAAAATTAATTAACACAATCTAATCACGCGTTATTGAATTATAGCCAAATTTACATTGCGACCTTTATCCATCCCATGGGAATCCTTTCAGTACATTGGATAAAAAATACAGCCTATTAAATTCCTCCGAATACAGAGTACCTACCCACCTACCCACCACCATTATCGTTACTATCGGTTTAGTAGATGTGGTGTGAATCGCAGTCGGAATATAAACAAACAAAAATTCTAATGAAGCAAAAAATCTGATCTTTTATTTCTAGTATATATCTTCAACGTACAGAATTCACTCATCTATAATTATATTTTATATAATTATTCATACAAAAAACATTCGACTGTATAAACAATATTTTAAGCGTAATTTCATTCAATATATAATTACCTCATCTATTAAAGATATAAAGATACTGCTTTTTAATGATGATCACTGGGTAAAGCGTTTTTTTTTATGATAGGCAAACAAGCAGACAGATTTCCTGATGGTAAGAAATTCCTGTCGCCTAGAGACACCACAGGTGGTAATGGTGCGTTGCCAACCTGAGGCCGGGATGTTAGGCCTCCAGCAAAAGTAAGTTTACCGGCTACCTTACCCTCCAAATCGAAACACGTCATGACGTTATGGTGGCAGGAATAGGTAAGGCGGTGGTACCAATCCAGGTGAGTCGCTGCGAAACTCTACCACCTAGTCAGATGTCACGGTGTTAGTGACGGTAAGCCTATGCTCGCATTTTACGAGCTGACTGGCAGGAAGACAGATGGTATATTCTCCAAAGAAGCCCGGACCAACACGGGGTACATCAAATAGCTGTCAAATGACGTAATTTATATTTCCTCCAACCTGTGACCAACAAAAATACACTGGGGATAGCAGATACAAAACACGCCAATTGACTGCTATTTGATGTACACTTTACCCAGTGATCATTTTTAAATAATAATAATGATAAATGTCTTTATTTGCTTTGAAGTGGTGTACATGAAAGGTCTTATGTTATTTATCTTACATTTTCACCTACTTCACCAGTACAACTGGTATGCAAATTCTACAACAAATTGATTAAAAAAAGTATCTTCACGCCCAAATCCCCGAAGAGGTAGGCAGAGGCACAACCAGGGCACCCACGACTAGCCGAAGACACTAAGTCCCATAATGTGATAGGTGGCAAGCCTATCGCGACCCGGGCACATTTCCAATCCCGACCAACATTTTTTTATTAGAACATTGGAAAAATCCAATTTTATTTTTGGTGGGGGACACGGGATTCGAAACCATGACCTCATGCAGTCAAGTCCAACACCCGGACCGCTAGACCACAGAGGCGATTTCATTAGGCGATCATTAAAAAGATACTGAATCAGGCCCCAGGTAGACAAAAATAGGCTATTTAAACATAACTCAGAAACCAGTTTTCGAATATCAATCAAATTTATATGGAACCACCTCTGAATCATTAGCTACCTTACAAAAAAAGGATCTTCCACCATCCATAAACGGCGTAATTACTAAACACAAAAAAATTGAGCACCTTTTTTGGGTGATATTTATTTTTAAAACTACGTATTTTTGTGAGAAGTTGTTATTTATGTGGGTTATTTCCAGTAGAAGGCTCGAGAAATACTATTCAAGACATGAAGTAAACCCAAGTATGGTAAAAAAAAGGTTATAAGTTGGGAATTTTAAGGAATCCTATTACTTACTACCTTTAGCTATAAAGATATCATGTCAGCACCATCATATCATATCAGGTCGGAAAACTTAAAATAAAAACCATCTCAATAGGTTGATAGCTGCTTAATTAACTGAGTAAGTTCTACCCGGACATACCTAGGTTATATATATTGCAATTTATGTAAAAGCTTATAAAATTTGTTAGTTATATATCTTCGTTGCATAAAATATTATGAAGCCTAACTTTTTAATGAATCTTCGTTGCACAAAGAATTGGACAGCGAAGAGTCTTGCTTTGCAACTAAAATAAAGTTGTAAAAAAAAAGTTTTTAATGAATCTACATTGCACAAAGCATTGAGCAGCCAAACTTCCTAGTTTGCAATTTAAATAAAAGGTTGTAAAAAGAAATATTCTTAATGAATATTCGTTGCACAAAGCATTGAACAGCGAAGATTCCTAAATAGCTATGAAATAAAGTTGTAAAAAAGGTTTTAAATGAATCTACATTGCACAAAGTATTGTGCAGCGAAAACTCCTAGATTGCAATTTAAATAAAAGGTTGTAAAAAGAAATGTCCTTAATGAATCTTCATTGCACAAAGCATTGCACACAGAAGATTCCTACTTTGCAACTAAAATAAAGTTGTAAAAAAAGGTTTTTAATGAATACAATACAATGCAATGCAATACAATACGATACGATACAATACAAGACAAGACGAGACGAGACGAAACAATGTAATACAGTACAGTACAGTACAATACAATAACACTTTATTGCGCGCCAAGTACAAAGAAATTACAAATACATCTATTAAACCTTAAATTACTTGTAAGATACACAAAGGCATTGTGCAGCGAAAATTCCTAGATGGCAATTTAAATAAAAGAATGTAAAAAGAAATGTTCTTAATGAATTTTCGTTGCACAACGTACGATTCATTAGATAACTGTAGTAATTAAATGCTCCAATGCCTTTGAACTAGTTTGTCTGTCATGGCCATTCAGTTGAATGTTAATTCTTTAGTCTGTTTATAACTATAATACGCGACGCGCGTATCCTGCGCGGGCGGTGTATAACCGCAAATATTTTCGTGACAAGCTTTCAATTAATTTTCTAATTTAAACACAGTTTAAACACAAAATGGCTAGTAAACCACTAATACAGCATGTGTTGGTTGAGAGGACAATTGCGAATAGTCCGTATGCAAAGGATAGTGTGTCTCTAGATCCCAAAAATGATCAGTGGTCACCAGCTGCTTTGGAAAGGGCTGGGTCTACGCTGAAGGCACTGAACCGTATGGCCAAACGTCCTCCAGTTCATGTGATGTTTGAAGATGTAGGATTTACTGTAAATCCTGGTAAAGGTAAAGTTTTTGTTTTTTTTTCTAATAACTGATCTGCGTATCTTGATAAACTTTATACATAAGATTTTAATCTAATTTGTTTAAATAGCATCAGTAACACAATTGGTATCTAATACAGATGTTATAAAACTATGACTTTTGGTTATTTGGTAGATTTAATTATTTAATTTTCTTTTATTTGACAAATACTCTTGCACTGTTTCACTTAGCATATTTTAATCTTCTAACTGGTTTCGCTTTAGCGTCACCTTAAGGGATATGATAATTTAATTAAAATAATTTACCAATAAACGAATATTTTGCGGTTTAAGTCGGTACATTATCACCTTCAATTAGTATCTCGGGAAATTTTACCTGAATCTGGGTAAAAAATCTCTCTTGGATACGAAAGTACACAACGAACGGAACATAGGTGAACGAGAAACGGAGCATAGGTGAAACACCTATGCTCCGTTTACCTTAAAAATAAATATCCCTTCACAAAAATTTACACCAATATAATCTAACTTTAAAGTAATCAAACTATATGTTTGTGTTATGGGTATTAGTCGACGATACTAATACATAGAAATACCTACTCAAATAGATACCAGAATAAATTCAATAAACACTCAGATCCGGAAATACAGACATCTTAATGTTAATCATACAAATGTCTCCCTCCGTCAGGAATCGAACCCGACCCTCGCGGTTGGTTAGTGTAGTTAGACGTGTACGCTAACCACTCGACCAACGAGGCGGTCAAAATTGATTTTACTCTAAAGTTTAAGCGCCATCGTAAATGAAGATTGTCGTAGTTTTTCATAAAATTATTAAATTTCGTAATATTATGAAAAAAAAATAGTTCAATTTTGTTCAGTTAAAGTGCACAAGTGAAATAACTATGAAGAAATTTATATATTATTTCTTCGTTGCCGGCAAATCTAACCAAATGAGATCTTGTAGAGAGGACTCAAGAACCTGACATAACATTGTATATCGACTTATGACTATAATACAAGAAACTAAAGAAGTGAATTGTTAACAAATAACAATAAAAGCATATTAATATGAAAGACGTGGGCAATATCGCCTAGTGGTGTATTTTTTTGTTATTCAATCCTCTAAGGATTATTCATCCTAAAAGGCACAGGTAATGTAGCCCAAGGTATACAGGAAATGCACAAATGGTGATGATGAATTCTATTTCAATTGAAATGAAGCCAGTCTTACCATTCTTATTTATAAAATCTACATAATCATCTCGGGATTAACCTAAGTGTTGATTATTTAATTTATATGAAACAAAAAATATCATGTCTTCTACGATCTAATCTCCCTATTTTTATGTCGTTATATTTTTATACACCTAATCAGTTCAGCTGTATTAACGCGTAAACGATGCACTATACAAACGTACTCATTTATAATATAAAAAATCTATACATATAATAAATCTGCAGAAGGGTCAATTCTGTACATTGAAAATATTGAAAAAATAAATAGCAGGTAGTGTTACTGGATCGATATCAAACCCAAATATGTGATTAAAAAAGTTTTTGTCTGTCTGTCTGCCTATCTGTCTGTTCAGGTATCACGTGAAAACTAACGGTTCGATTTCGATGATGCTTGGTATAATTATACCTTATTATCTTGGGCATAAAATGGGATACTTTTTATCCTGGAAAAATACGTAGAAAAGTAATAAATCTTAATTTTTTAGTTTTATCACGCGAAGACCGACATCCGCGCGGACGGAGTCGCTGGCGGAAGCTAGTTAAAAAATATAAATAAAAAAAAATGAAAAAAAAATATATTTAAGGAATGTTATTTTATAGAATCTGGGGCTAGTTTGCGGAAATCGGTTTTAACAAATATAGAATTATCCTTTATTTTACTGATTCCACGAAACTTATGTATGTGGTGGAGAGGTCTTCCAAGTAACATTGAATGTGACAAGGTCGACGAACACGCCTATCATCCAACACCGCGACCAGACCACGAATAAAGTCCGAGTATGGGAATCCAACTTCAAGTTGGCGTTCTTAATGCTGAGTTTTAGTTATTTTTAAATGGCTAATATGTTGTTTACCTCGTGGTTTTTACAACTTCATCGGACTATCGAGTTTTAGTTGGCGAAGAACGTAAAATTTTGGATTATTTTCCAAGCTCGGACAGTTTACGTGGTCTGTTCGCGGTAGTAGTTGGTGGGGAAAAGCATCCTTCTTGTTATATCCATTGGTATTTGGAAATTTTCCCGCCCTAACAGTTACACGGATTCCATGGAATCAGCAACTATTTTTTAAGTGAAAATTTTTTTAGAATGGGTAGAAACTTCTAAACTTGCGTCAGGACACGTGACCTGATTCGTAAGACAAAAATTCTTAAGAAGTCGCAGGGCACTTGCGCGAATTTTCGTGTCGTCATGTTTGAGTACGACAGCGCAATAAATGAATATTGTATTCTACCACATAAATGATAGTACTTTCATACTGATGATTAAAGCAATTCGTGCAAAATTATTCTCTAACCATTCCAAAATATCAAAAATGCACAACTTAAATATTCAAGTTTTCACTTCTGCCGGCACTCCCGGAGTGCAATCCGTTTTTTTGTGACAGGTCAGCGAATTAACACACGGACGGGAGAGACAATTGGCCTATAGAGACCATAGGTGTTATAGGTGTGTCACTCGCCTGTGGCCTGTAAGTTTGCTAAATATAACATTACGTTTTCACACACATTTTTTCGTTACAACAATAGTAATGACAATTGAATGTTAATTTTAATCAACGAATTAAGTTTACAAGAATAGCTTCAATATCTACGTCAGTAGTTAATTTAATTAAACTAGCGAAACAACAATTTTTTTTGCTGTTATGTTAAATACTAGCGGTCAAATTCAACTAAATTGGCTTTGTTTTTAATGTAATCACTAAATTTCAAAACCCATTTTTTTATCTTATTCCAACAACAAAAAAAACTGGAAAGGCCATTATAGCTTAATATTTCAGTAAAATTGTCTTCTTCTTCTTTTATAAATATGGCTTTCAGTCGTTTTTACTACTTATTTAGCCAATGTCAGGTACGGGACCACCACATAAGTAAAAATGTCACCAATCGACGGAATAGATCTCTGTTGACTGAAAAAAAAACTAATTGACATCATAATAACACTGACGTATTAAACTCTAAATGTTACCATTTCTCAAAACTATTACCCTAAAAATCAAAATCAAGAACTTCTTGAATATGATGTAGTAAGAATTGATTATATTAATTTAATACTGTGATATAATGTAAGTAATCGTATTGTTACTATTATCAAATATAACAAACGTAATTTGGTTTTATTTCTAAAATTTCGATTTCACATGAACTGGATTTTCGTCATGTTATGAAACTTTAAACACCTACCGTCTTATTTATAAACAAGGAGTAAATTATTCCAAGGTTTTACTTGGTATGGCAGTCTTCATTACAATATGATACAGACTATAATCTCAACATAATGTTACTCCTGCTTTAGTCCGTGTTTATCAATAACATAGGGAAAAATCGCGTGGTCAATATTTTTCTTATATTATTATGGAAAGCGTTTGCCTTGCTTGTTTAAGCAGGCGGATTTCCTGATGGTAAGAAATCCACGCCGCCTAGAAACACCAGAGGTGGTAATGGTGAGTTGCCAACCTGAGGCCAGGATGTTAGGCCTCGAGCAAAAGTAAGTTAAGGCTACATTATCCTCCTAACCGGAACCGTTCAACGGCCAACATTAATATTATGGCGGCAGGAATAGATAAGGCGGAGGAACCAATTTAATGGCCGATTTGCTAGTTTAAATCGTCTTGGAGACTACACCTTATATGTTTACTAGCCGAGCCAGCAAACTTCGTATCGTTTGACGTTAACAGCTATTATTGGAAAAAAGTACTGTTCGATAAAAGTTAAATTAAAATATATTTTTCCTGTTTTCACTGCAATATTTTACAATATTGGCTATAATTTACACATTAACAAATAATTAGCAAATTTGTTTTATCCATTCACGCGTTTTGCAATGACCAAAGGAAAGGGGGATTCATTTTTATTTATGTTAGATATAACATTATAAGTACATTTCGTATCGCCTCTGTGGTCTAGCGGCATAGTTGTTGGACTTGACTGCATAGGTTCCCGGGTTCGAATCCCGGGTCGGGCAACAACAAGAAAATTGGGTTTTTACATTTTTTTAATAAAAAAAATGTTGCTCGGGATTGGATATGTGCCCGGTTGGAGATAGGCTTGCCACCTATCACATTGTGGGACTCAGTGTCTTCGGCTAGTCGTGGGTGCCTTGTTGTGCCTCTGCCTACCTCTTCGGGGATATGGGCGTGAAGATACTAAAAATATTTATCTGTAAAAAATCCTAACCTTACAATTTAATGTTTATGGTAATGTATGATAATAAAGCAAGACTAGGACAAAAAAAGGCTGAATAAATACTACTTCGGTTAAAAAACAATTTGCCAGCAAATTTTAAGTATTCTAATTTAACCAAATAAATATGCCGCCGTTAACATAATATTTTTTGGGGAATATAACACATAAAACCAGATAATACTGTATTTCACTTGTAATTGGGCTACTCAAAAAAGGCGATTTTAAATTTGTCTGTATGTTTCTACCGGATAAAATAAAAACGAAAAAGGGAACCCTCACAGATTCGAGATTACCATCTGTCCGTCCGTCTTTCAACCATTTTATACCAAACTAGTAAAACTACACCGCTCGAACTTGGTAGGCGCCAATGTACCTACGTACTCTATCACTTTATGATCTTAAATATAAAATTCTCGTGTCACAATGTTCGTTCCTATACTCCTCTTAAACGACTTCACTGATTTTTATAAAATTTTGTTAGCAAATTGAGTAGGTCTGAAAATCGGCCAACATCTATTTTTTATAACCCTAGGAGATGAGGACGAATTTTTTTCATACCCCTTTGTGATAAGAGTGACTCACCCCAATTTTTTCATAGCAGAACAACGTCTGCTGTGTCAGCTAGTAATATATTATAAAATAAAGTCGCTTCCTCTGTCCCTATGTCCCTTTGCATGCTTAAATATTTCAAAACTACGTATCATAGCAGAACAACGTCTGCCGGGTCAGCTAGTTTTTATATAAATAAAAGTTAATAGTATATATAATATATAACTAGTGGCCCGCCCCTGCTTCGCACGGGTATAAAATATACTTATTATAATCCGTTGCGTAATTTGAAAGATTTAAGCATACAAAGGGACATAGGGACAGAGAACGTGACTTTGTTTTATACTATGTAGGTACTGAAGACACAGAAGTTGGCGCTCTTCCTACATAAAATTGAAAACATTCATTTTTATCTTTACTACTTTTGAAACATATCTATTAATAACTTTAAGTTATACTCAATAATGTGCATTTTTTTGTTACCGAGCAGATTTACTGCGCTTAAATTATTATTCTTATTTAATGTTTAGTTTTACACTTACATAAATCTTTTATTATCTGCGCACAAGATTTGATAACAGAAGGTCTTGGTTGATTATTAATTAGATTTTAAGTTGCACAACTGTTTGAATTTTTATATTTATTTTTACACTAGCTTTTATCGGCGGCTTCTTAAATTCGGGGTTAAAAAACTTCCCTTTTCTTATACCATACAGATTTCATTATATTTTTGAAATGTCTGAATTCTTACACTAGCTTTAATCTGTGGCTTCGCACGCGTTAAATTCGGTGTCAAATAATTCCCCTTTCCCTATACGATACCGATTTCATGATATTTTTGGAATGTATGAATTCTATTCTATACTACATTTTTACTTATTGACATTTTACCTTTTTGTTTCATTTTTACAATTATTTCCTTTTATGCAAAAGTGCATTTAAATATAAGGACACATCTATTTGGTCCAAACTCTACATAGGCAACTTGGTTTTTGTCGAGGATAGGACTTAAGAACAGTCGCGGTCCAGGGCCACGGCGTTTCATGAGCAAGAAGCGGAGCAAGGCGTATGCAGGGTTTTGCTAGCCGTTTCACTTTAATTTTTTTTGGGTGCGTGTAATTTTAGATCTGTCATAAATTCTAATTTATTTGTTTTAATTACTAAAACTACATAGTGATTTTGGTCTATATTAAATGGCCAAGGTAGTTATTAGTAAGATATGTATGGGAATAAGAATTAATACTGATTAGGAAAAAGTTGCTTTTAAAAATAAGAGGTTTTTGCATTATATTATTGAGCAAGCGACACTAATTGAATTTAACCCCAAAGTAAACAAATTATATGATTGTGTTTTTGGTGTTAGTTAGCCATTCGTAACATGGAAATACTTAAATAGACTCAAAAAAAATTAATTAAACGCATTTTTCAGATATAAAAATGGTTACAATGAAACTTAAGAGAGAGAGAGAGTATATTGCTATATCATATCTCTATATTGATATACATTTCCGTAATACATTATTTTTGATTTTTTTTGACAAGATATGGAATTTTCTCTAACATGAAAATGTTTTATAAGAACATGTTGTATATATGTACCTATTGTATACCTACGGAATTAAATTAAATAAATATCCGTTCCGCAGTTAAAGATCGAAGTGTACATAGGGACAGACGGCGAAAAACAACTTTTATACTACGTAGTGACAGTGACAATCATTTAGAGGTCAAATTTCGGAGACAATGTATTTATTTATTGTATTCGTATCAATGACACATACTTAAACCATGAATTATGAAAATTTATTAAACTTCATTCATAAATATGTATTAATTGAACAAATTATTCAAATTCAATCTTAACGCGAAATAAGAAAATTAGATATACGAGTACTGTTATTTATAGTCAACTAAAGGCCACTACAATGCCAAATTGCTGTTTTTATATAAAGTTAGAACCACTCAGACTCTGACTATAAATTAAAAAAGCACAAAGACTATATATGACATTTAAACGACTATAAAATGGAGGGTGTTTCAACTCGAATATGTATTTATTTTTTGTATGTTTGTTACACGATTACTCGGCTAGTAACAAACCGATTTCGTTGGCTATTATTTCGGGAAAGTCATAATACTCGTACAACCAGCTGTAAGTGAGTTTTATACCTTTCATGTATGTTGACCACATCATGAAAATTTATGCATTATTAAGTACCTAGGTATAAATTAATGTGATGCCAAAACATTGGACCCCTTCTTACGAAAATTGCGCAGACGTAGGAGCATAAAATTTGGCAAATTTATAGTTTCTGTGTAGGAGAAGTGCAAAACGCTAATATTTTTCAATAATAATGCTTATAAAGTACATTAAATCAAAAAATAAAACAATACCCACACTACCATGCATTTGACACACACAAACAAATATATTGATGATTACGATAAAAGATCACAGATGGCGCACTAAAAAGTTTGGAAACAAAGTAGTTGGTCTTAAGAAATAAATATGGCGTTCTTATCAACAAGAACATATTAAAATTTATTATGATCGATTTTACTATGATATATCTACCATATTATAATCCATTAATGAAAAGTTAATAAAATTTAAGTGGGACCATCTCGGAACTATTAGCTATCTTTAAAAAAAATTGAGTCGCGACGAGGTACTTTACGAAATTATTGGGATCAGGGTTTTGCAGTTTTATTTTTCTTAAAAATTTAGTTAACATTAGTAACGTTCGTATTTTTAGGCGCCTAAAAGTTGTAGGGGAGTAAATTATCTAATATATCTAGTTCGTATTTAACGTAAATACATAAAACTACGTGTGTGTAATCATATCCATAAAGACATCAAGAATCTCAAATTTCATAAAGATAGCTCAAACGGTTATAAAGATATGAAGGTCTAAAAGTCGTTAATTTTATTACCTACTGACTGACTGACTGACATACCTATAGTAGCTAAACCTAACCTACTTCCAGAACCCTTACTATGAGTTTACGGCTTGTCAAGTTTACTATACTCGCAACCGTCTCTGTAAGTTATTTGTATGAAAACTTTGAACAGCGCCTCTGGTGGTAACTAAGGGAAACACATTTTTAGATCAAAAGTGTCATAAATGAAAAATACCGGGGTCCCCATACAAAAAAAACGCAAAAAATAAATTTAAATTAAATACCTGCCTAGTTTTCTTTACAAAAAGTAATGATATCCCACCAAAAACATAAATGTAAAAAAGGAGAGCCAAGTTCAATACAAAAATTATGCTTGGCTGTTAACTCCGCCGCAAAAAGAATCTTAATGGGTGCCAAGTTCTATGCAAAATCCAAATACTTATTTGTAGGAACAAAATAAAATTATGATCAAATATGAAACTCTGTTTCTTTGTTTTATTCGATAACTATAACAAATGCTGTTATTTCAAAATAAGAAATCTAATTGTAGATTAGATTTGACTTGGCCAGTTTTTATCAGTTTTTATAATATATATTTAGTTGAATATTGTTATGAAATAACTGATGTAATGAAAATATTCTACAACATCAGTTAAAAAAGAACAAATAAACACACTGTCAGATTTGTAATACTAAAAAAAGTATCTTCAGGCCCATATCCCCGAAAAGGTAGACAGAGGCAGGGCACCCACGACTAGATCTTATATGATTGACAATCAAATGCTTCATATGTTATATACTAGCGGCCTGTCTCGGCTTCGCACGGTTATGAAATATATATATAAACCTTCCTCTTCAATCACTTTATCTATTTAAATAACCTCATCAAAATCCGTTACGCAGTTTTAAAGATACAACATAGGGACAGAGGAATTGACTTTGTTTAATAATTAGTGATAAAATGGTGTTAAGAGTGTCCGAAACCGGAGTATATTTTGTACAAAAAAATTGACTGCAAGGATCGTGACTACTCACTCTATACTCTCAGCCTACTCCGCAAGGGACTTGATGTGATGGTAATATTACTTTAATGTATTTATCCGTTCAACTGCTCGCAGCCCCTAAAGCCCTCTCAAAAAAAGAAAAAAAGTCTGCTTAACTGACACAACCACATTAGGGCTCCGTCTGCCGTGTTCATAAGCTCTAAAAATATTACAATCCTCTTTTTAACCGACTCTAAAAAAGAAGGAGATTTTCAATTAAACGGTATGGTTTTTTTACAAGTTTGTTGCGCGAATATTTACGTCAATAGTCCATCGAGTTGGATGGTTCTTTTCTAAAAAGATAGGTCGTGATTACGAGGTAGTCCCATATTAGTTTTATTATAATCGGACTAGTGGTTTTTGAGTTATACTCAATAGTGACCCGCAGACGTTGTTTTGCTACTTTTTTAATGTAAAAAAATTGGGATGCGTGAATCGGTCAAGCCGTTTCTGAGGAGTACGGGAACATACGTTGCGACACGAGAACTTTAAATATAAGATTATAAACTTTTCATCAATTGTGATGTCGTCAAGGTAACTGAAAATGTACCTATGAATTGATATGATTATATATTTATTATGAAAGTTTAGCTCAAAAACAACTAACAAGATGTTAATAAAATTTAAGTAGGCCTTTTTTGTTTTTTGCTATTTTTCGAAAAAAGAATTATTTACTTATTTAATTATTACAACGAGGTACCCAATGACATAATTAAAGTCGGTTTTTGCAGTTTTGTTGTTTTTTTAATAGATGGAGAGTGATTGCTTGCTTGTAAAATAGCATTAAAGTTTGCCCACTCCTGCGAAGCTGTTACAAGCCAATACTTAAAATATAATCATAAGTAATCTTGTTCCAAACTTGGGAAGTGTGCAACCAGTCCACAAACCTACATGTCCTTGAATTAAATACGTAACCTTTACCTAATAAAAGCAAATCGTAAGCTTTAAATAGGTGAATGTACTTTTAAACCGGCTACAAAGGTTTAGCAAAGTGTTGAAGGAAACATTGAGTGAGAACTTGATTTTTAAAGATATTTTATAACTAGCAGTTTCACGCAGCTTCGCCTGCGTTACTTGGCTTCTACTATACCGATTTGGATGAAACAAAGCGTATGTCACTCGTGGATAATGTAGCTTTCGAATGGTGAAAGAATTATTAAAATCGGTCCAGTAGTTTTCGAGCCTATTCATTACAACAAACAAACAAACAAATTTTTCTCTTTATAATATTATATTATTACTAGCTGTCTTGGTAGAACTTCGTTCCACCCGCTCAGTATGGGAAATAATCAAGTATTATTTTGCCCATTTTCCTTTCAACTTTCCCGGCTTTTGTCTTGCTAAGAACCTTGTCCTGGCAATAACTAACACAGTACAAAAAGAATTAGCCAACTCGGTCCAGTCATTCGGAAGTTATGCGCTTAGCAACACATTTAGCGATTCATTTTTATATTATGGATTATTATTATTACAGTATGATTAAACACATTATCATAAAACTAATCTATATCCATCTTCACGCCCATATCCCCAAAGGGGTAGGCAGAGGCACAACCAGGACACCCACGACTAGCCGAAGACACTAAGTCACACAATGTGATAGGTGGCAAGCCTATCGCCAACCGGGCACATTTCCAATCCCGAGCAACATTTTTTTTATTAGAAAATTGGAAAACCCAAATTTTCTTTTGTTGCCCGACCCGGGATTCGAACTGGGGACCTCATTCAGCCAAGTCCAACACCTGAACCGCTAGACCACAGAGGCGATAAGTCAGCAAGCAAGTTATAAGTCAGCAAAATAGCCTCGATGTTTCAAAATTGATTTGTATTAATAATTCAAGGGCTTTATTATAATGTTAATGACATAGTATATTTTGTTGCTAAACAGCATATATTATGTTTATTTTATTTTGTATATTTGAAAGACAAATAAATGGTCAAGGTTCCATTATAAAGTACTTACCGATAATAAAGTACGTAATAATATTATACTTTTGATAAGGGTGGTAAACAACAATACTTGTAATACATATAGAATAAACTTTTTAATTTTAATATGTGGTAGAGTTTCGCAGCGACTCACCCGGATCGATACCACCGCCTTACCTATTCCTGCCGCCATAACATCATGACGTGTTCCGGTTTGGAGGGTAAAGCCGGTAAACTTACTTATGCTCGAGGCCTAACATCCCGGCCTCAGGTTGGCAACGCACCATTACCACCTTTGATGTCTCTAGGCGGCGTGAATTTCTTACCATCAGGAAATCCGTCTGCTTGTTTGCCGTCCAATATCATTAAAGAAAATTATCATTTAGGCCCAGCAATATAAACATTTATATGTTCATCACAAAAGTGCCTGTCCCAGTCGAGGATCGAACTCAGAACTCGTGGTTGACCGGTGGCGTTAGGCGTGTACGCTCTGGCCTGTATGCTGAATGCTGTTACTGAAAATGATAATTTTATGCTATGATTGTAAAGTGTCTAAAAAAAACAGTAGCAATCGTGGGACTGCCGATAGAAGTGAAAACGGAACTATTAAGTTGAGAGTAATTAAAACTATATGCAAGAAATATATGAAATTTTTTATGTTTTATTTATTAGTTACATATGATGGGTTAAACAAATCATGAACAAAATATAAATACAAAGTGGTTGAAAAAATAATCAATATACAATTATCTTGTCAGTCAAAAATAGTCGATGTATTAGTGTATAAGTGTACACAGGCTACTGCGCGTGCACTAGTCTGGATCTCCATAGCTATAGATATACTATTATAATTAGCATGTCGGTGACGCGAACCGAGGATTTTACCCTCTACCAAAACGCTCAACGCGCCTAAAGAAGTTTTCACTTCAAAAATCTGTATTATACAAACAAATTATCAATAATTCATTAGATGCAAAATACTTGAATCTTGGCCAAATTCTAGTTCAAAATGATAATTAAATAAACCTGTTTTTGAGCAAGGTAACTTTGTTTACAAGGGCAACATTAAAATCAATAGGTCAAAATTATTTTGTATTTTAATATTTAATATATTTTTTATGTTGCTACATAGTGGAAAAGTAGCCAGATCTCCTGAAAATACAACGATAGGAATTAATAGTGGCATAATTTTACTGGCAGCATCACAGGAAGTTTACCAAAAAAATGTTTCAATTTATTTTATTTTCGGTACTAAAAAAAGAATGTAGGTACTTTTTACTATCGAGGCTTTAAAAAAAAACTCGATTTCATGAGCATGACTTATCTTTTCACAAAATAATAATGAAACTCTACAACTTTTTGAAGTGAAAACAATACAAAAAGAAAAACAGATTTTTTCAATTTTCTGATAAAAAAAACCCGGTTGGTTGGTTCGGTGCCCGGTTGGCGATAGGCTTGCCACCTATCACATTATGGGACTTAGTGTCTTCAGCTAGTCGTGGGTGCCCTAATTGTACCTCTGCCTAGCTCTTCGAAGCTATGTGTGTGAAGATGCTTTCTTTATTTAAAAAAATACGTTGCTCGCGATTGGATATGTGCCCGGTTGGATGTGTTTCTTCGGCTAGGCGTGGGTGCCCTAGTTGTGCCTCTGCCAACCTCTTCCGTAATATAAGCGTGAAGATACTAGCAATAGATTGAGCCCATGCTTATCGGTAGCAATGTATTTTTTTCCAAATTGGTTAAGTTTTTAACCCCATACAAACAAATAATAATCAAATATTTCCTCTTTATCATAATAGTATAAATGTAATCTAGGAAATGCAAATGATGTTCTGTCCAGATGAATATTTTCCTTATTACATCACAGCAATCATTTACAAGTGACGCATTTGTTATATCCATAATTTTATAATTTACCGACTATGATACTAACGAGATATGATAATCATTGTCTGTCTTGTAACTTGTATTTGTTGATGGAATTTGTTTTCTATTTTCTACTAGCTCTTGTCCATGGCTTTGCATGTGTACTTATTTCGTAGCTGCGACTCCTGCCACGGAAATCTATAAACATATAGTTATATTGCTATTTTTTTATACAAGAGGAGGCAAACGAGCATTTGGGTCTCCTGATGGAAAGTGATCATCGCCGCCCACGGGCATCCGCAACACCAGGAGTATCACAGATGCAATGCCGACCTTTGATTAATGAGTACGCTCTTTTCTTGAAGGTCCCTAAGTCATAATTGTTTGGGAATACCGCCCTCGGTAACTGATTCCACAAAGGTGTAATACGGGGTAAAAAATGTCTTCGGAATCGCACAGTTGTAGATCCCCAAATTATTAATTACTAGCTTCCGTCCGCGACTCCGTCCGTGCGGATGTCTTTGCGTGATAAAAATGAAAAATGAAGATTTTTTTTTCTACGTTTTTTTTTTCAGGATAAATAGTATCCCATTTTATGACCAGGATAATAAGATATAATTATACCAAGTTTTATCGAAATGGAACCTTTAGTTTTCACGTGATGCCTGAACATAAACAAACAGACAGACAGACATAATTTTTTTAATCACATATTTGGGTTTGGTATCGATCCAGTAACACCCCCTGCTATTTATTGTTTCAATATTTTCAATGTACAGAATAGGCCCTTCTACAGATTTATTATATGTATAGATTTTGAAACGTTTATTCATATCGGGTACTATGGTTCCATTGTAGCCTTAACTTATATACTACGAGTATATAAGTTATCCACTCAATGACTAACGCCCGGTTCCTATAATCAACGAATCATAATCCGTAATTTTTACCATTCGTAGTTTGTTCAAAAATAACGGAGCGTTACTAATATTTTCAAAAAAAATTAGAGTTAACTGTCGAAAACGAGCAACCGTTGTAAGCAATCTTACGAAGCGTATAAAATACTTCCATCCGTAATCAAAACGACTCGTTTCTTGAATATAGGAACCAGGCATAAGTGACTTACTGATGCAAAAATGTACGATACGATCGATAGATGTTGGTCGCAGTGGCGCTAATCACTGCATCACTAAATAATATATAAAACAAAGTCGCTTCCTCTGTCCCTATGTCCCTTTGTATGCTTAAATCTTTAAAAGTACGCAACGGATTTTGATTCGGCTTTTTTAATAGATAAAGTGATTAAAGAGGATGGTTTATATCTATATTTTATACTCATGCGAAGCTGGTACGGGCCGTTAGATTGACGAAAAACAGTAACGAAACTATTATATACATCAAATATTTCTACATGTCAATTATTGCTGCGGACTTTACAGGACACAGAATCCAAAACTAGACTTGTTATTTTTATCTGTATGTTTGTCCACTTTTCACGGATTATTTACGAAAACGGAAACATTCAGTAACAAGCCAGTTTAAGCTGGCCTAACTTAGTAATAGGACCGAGTAAACTAAACCAGTACAACTCTTTCACAACTCTTTGCTTTTAGAAAATTTTAGACAATCCAAAATACCCATAAGCATGAAGACGCAGGCATTAGCTAGAAATTTAAAATATTTATCAAAGGTTTCAGTAATGATATTACTCATTATAATGAATATTATTCATTTTAAAATTCTTACACAACATTGTTGAATTGTAGTAAAGTTCTGTTTAATGTTGGTCTAATTAGTTTTTTCTTAGATTTTATTATGCATTATACGACTAGTTTTATCACCTAATTTGCAGCATAAATCACTTTTGAAATTGACTATTTATATACCAGTATAAATTCGGTCTGGTGCGGCCGTAGTTTCGGTTTCGGTTCTGGCCAGTTTCGTTCATAAAATCAATTTCGGTTTTAGTTTCGACCGTGCCGAAACTTGTTTGTTAGTTAATTATTTTTATGTGTTATTGAATTTTATTATTGAATTTTATTATTGAATCGTTCGGCTAATTTCGCCGCTATCTCGTACTCGCCTTTATTACTTTTTATTTAGTTTACATAATGTATTTTAAATAGCTACATTCTAAATAAAATAAAGAAACACATGTTTTACCTCCGTACCTGTATAATCTCGTATCATAAACGAAACAGCAATTACCAGTTGTCTTTTTGTTTTATTTAACAATACTAGTTACCTATGTCACGTGTTGAAGGTAGGTATGGCTAAAAAATATTGAGTAAAAATACACTAGATTTAAATATCCATAGAAATTTGACAATTGTTATGTCAGATTCGGTTTCGGTTTTGGCTTCGGTTTCGGCTCAAAAATCAGTTTCGGTCAAAGACTAAAATCCACAGCGTTTTTCTACACATTTATTTGAGTGTTAATTTTTTAAACTACTAAATAACAAAAACTTTGGAAACTTTCTTATACGTGTTTAACCCATTACATTGTGCGAAGTTAAACAATATGCCTACGTTGAAGTAGGGTTCAATGTGGAAACTTTATTCATTAGTTATACCGAAAGGGAGCAAACGGTTTTCTTATTTCTAACACAGGCTTGGATATTACTAAACTAGAAATCATCAAAACACTAAGACCAGAGTAAATAAACTTGGCTCAACTTGTTCGTAAAACACAAGTGAAGATCTACGTATTGTATCATCTTGATTTAATGAAAGGCTATATTTTTTCTTTGACGTAGATTACCTATTTATACAATGAGACCTTAGGCCAATAAAGATACTTAATTTATGTTAGACCATTTATACAGATGACCAGTTTAGAAAACTTTTTTTTTATAAAAAAAATACTGTTTTTTTTATTTTTGTTAAAATAAAGCCAATGGTTCAACTTTTTTATTATTATACTCAACTAGCGACCCGTCCCGGCTTTGCACGCGTATAAAATATACATGCAAACCTTCCTCATTAATCACTTTATCTATGAAAAAAAACCGCATCAAAATCCGTTGCGTAAAGTTGAAAGTTTTAATTTAAAAAAAAATGCCGACCGCTGAATATCATATGTTTTATGACTTTATGTAACAAGTCCCAAAAATACAGTATATAATAACAACAAAACAACAAACGTTTTGGTTACATTACTCATACACTTGTTTGTCTGTTTTAAAAAATATTGATTAGTGGAAATTTTTTGAAAGGAAAATCGAGATTAGAGTGATTTTGCAAATCTTTGTAATCTTGGAAAAATCCAATATTCACAAATATTAAAATGAAATATTTGTAATTTGAAAAAGTACTGAGCGTTTTGAAAATTTAACATTGTTTTGACATTTCGTTTCGTGATGTTGCTAATCTTTCATCATTTAAGTATTTTCCCATAAAAGCTATATTTATTGAAGCATTTGTTTTTACGGTTTCACGATTAAGCCTTTTTAAGTGAACACAACAACTACGCCATCATTTGCGAACTGATTTTAAAAATACTTTTTTATTTGAAACTAGCTGTCCTGGCGAACTTTGTTCCACCCGTTCAGTTTGTATAGAAATAAAAGAACTGTTTTTCCCGTTTTCCCTGCAATTCTCCCGGGTTTTCTATTCATAAGAACCTTGTCCTGGCAACAACTAACACAATTCAAAAAGAATTAGCCAAATTGGTCCAGTCGTTCGGAAGTAATGCGCTTACCAACACATTTAACGATTCATTTTTATATTATAGATGTGGTCTAAGGTTTTACAACAAGCGCGGATCTGATGATGAATCCATTGGTATTTAAGGAAAATTCACAACTTTTTTGTATACTTATACAACTTAGTTGGTTAAAAATTAACTTTTGAAATTGAGGTTGATTTTTTGTATCTTGATAACATGTAAGGCTATATATTTATTAGTAACTTCTTACCCGTAATTTCGCTAACATAAAATACATTGCTATACCATCAGCCCTTATAATTTTCCAGGATTGATTTTTAAATGCATGTCATTGAACTTGGTTTAGAAATGACGGAGAAATCGATAAACATTCATAAAAAAATATAGGAATCAAACATATAACCTCCTTTTTTCGAAGCCTGTTATGATTTGAAATAAAAAAGAGACCTACGTTTTTTTAATAAAAAAAAAACTACACCAGTCATACAAGTATATGTATACTATTTTGGGATAGTTCGTTTTGTTCCTACCTATTTTGCATTTAGGGTATTTTAACTAATGTATTTAATATGTAGGTATGATTGATGTAATATAACATATTCTGTATTATAATGTACTATATTGTACAACTAAGTTGTAGGTTTATGTGTTAGTATATAAATGTTTGGTCTATAAAGTCTATCTTAGTTTTAAACACATGAATTTTCTCCTTCACCCTAAGGTTGGCAGGCAGAGATTGCTCTAAAGCGATAAAACCGCCTTTGAGTACCTGAAGTTAAATATTACCTATACTATAAGTGGTGCAAAGTAAAGGACATTAACTCATTCAATATTAGTATTTTTTTTATAATATTGGAAGACAAACAAGCAGGCGGCTTTCCTGATGGTAAGAAACTCACTATACCTAGAGACGTCAAAGGTGGTGAGGGTGCGTTTTCAACCGGAGGCCGGAATGTCAGCAAAAGTAAGTTTACCGGCTACCTTACCCTTCGAACCGGAACACTTCAACGGCAAGCGCTGACGCTATGACGGCAGGGACAGGTAATACTGTTTTACCAATCCCTGCGAGTCGCTACGAAACTCTACCACCAAGTAGGATTTCACGGTGTTAGTGACGGTAAGCCTATGTTCGTCTTTTACGAGCTGCCTGGCAAGAAGGCAGATAGTCTATTTTACAAAGGAGCCCGGACCAACACGGGGAAAAGTAGTAGATTGTAATATTTTCTTAAAAAAAACAATGGTTAAGCACGAGTGAGACACATAGACTGTAATCCCTAATGTATAACTTCTTATTGATTAGGCTTCAGTTTCACACACTGCCACCGCATAATTCTAGTGAAGCTGTTTTAAGCTTTGAAATAAGCCGCACGGAGATGCAGTGTTAGTAGTTTTTGTATACAAATCAAGATATTTTAATACAAATTTAAAATCCGTCAGCTTAGTCACCGAGAAGGGATGCTTTCAACAACTAATAAGTCAGTTACTAATTTGATTTAAAGTGATTCGCAATTTTAAGGTCATGAACGCACTTGATCTCTTAAGTGGCTGTCTGTCAAAATTGCACTAACATTGATGAATCTAAATCGATCACATCAACGTGTCATCATCAGCTTAATGATAATACGTTGATTGGCTTTAGTTTTTTTTTATAATTAAAGCACAGTTAAGTTGCAGAATCACCTCTATGTAGCGGTCCAGGTGTTGGACTTAACTGCATGAGGTCCCGGGTTCGATTCTCGGGTCGGGCACCAAATAGAAAATTTGTTTTTTTCCAATTTTCTAATAAAAAAATTGTTGGTCGGGATTGAATTTGTGCCCGGTTGGCGATAGGCTTGCGACCTATCACATAGCGAGACTTAGGGGTTTTTGGCGCCATCGTGAATGAAGATGGTCGTATTTTTTCATAATTATTGATTTTCGTGTTTATATTGAGTGAAATTAGTTAATTTAGGTGGAAATTACTTTAGTTTTGTTCAGTGAACGTGCACAAATGAAATAATCATGAAGAAATTAGTGTTTCGTGAATTTCCTCGCTGGCGCCAAATCTCCCAAAATGAGCTTTTGTAAAGTGACCGCCGCTTTACTCAAGAGCCTGACTTGACTTTGTAAATAGTGACTAATGACTGTATAAGAATAATTAACGGAAGACATGTGACTAATGATGAAATAATTAATACGGAAGACGGGGCAGCATGGCCTAAAGGTCTTAGCCGGCCCCAGAAAGGGGCAAATTAACTATATATATATATAAGGGGGATATGGGCGTGAAGATTTATATTATAAATGCAAAAGTCAATCCGTTTATCTTTTTATGAATTATGTTACATGGAAGCGATGTCGATATAATTGTATGGAAATAGAAAGCTAAAAGGTGACATATGGCATACGTACTGTATATTTTATATTATTTATTAGTATTATTATTCATATATATGTAATCTTGACTGTTGAAAAGAATCCTAAGTTGAAGAACTTTATTACTTGGATATAAATATCCCTATAAATTCACTCAAATCGAATCAATCCCCAAAGTTAGCAAATTATATGCTTCTGTTATGGGTGTTATTCAAACACTAATAAATAGTGTTAATGTTCAATGCGGTCGAAAGGAAGTCAAGACAATCTCTTGACTCACTGGTGCACAGAAAAACTCGCAAGAGCTTATGTTGCACCTTTATTGTTAATCATATATTTATTTTTAATGCAAATAAATAAATAGAAATACTTAAATAAATGCCACAATAAATTCAATAAACACCCAGACCCGAAAATGCAGTTATCTAAATCACACAAATGCCTGCCCCTGTCATGAATCAAACCTTAGCCTCGCGGTTAATCGGTGGGGTTAGGCGTGAACGCTACCCCTTTGACCAACGAGGCGGTCTAAGATCTAACTTCTTATCTATACATATAATAAATCTGTAAAATTGTCAATTCTGTACATTGAAAATATTGAAAAAATAAATAGAAGGGGGTGTTATTGGATCGATACCAAACCCAAATATGTGATTAAAAAAAATTTTGTCTTTCTGTCTGTCTGTCTGTATGTTCTGGGATCACGTGAAAAATTAACGGTTCGATTTCGATGAAACTTGGTATAATTATACCTTATTATCCTGGGCATAAAATGGGATACTTTTTATCCTGGAAAAATACGTTGAAAAATAATAAATCTTAATTTTTCAGTTTTATCACGCGAAGACCGACATCCGTGCGGACGGAGTCGCGGGCGGAAGCTAGTTCATAATAAATTAGTCCGTTAACTTTATTCGGTAAAAAAATTGTTTACTATAAGTTTGAGTCGAAATGAACCCGCTTTTTTGTCTTTTTGTATTTGAATAACAACACATTTATCGATTTACATAATAACAACCATTTAAACTCAATAAAAGAGCAAAAAACTAAATGCGTTTTAAATATTCTGTTTTCTAAATAAATAAAAAAGAAACCATTAAAACTATAAAATCGCTTATCGAATATTGATCAAGTTTAAATGAGAGATCACTTAAAAACTGAAAAGAAACATACAAATGTATGAATTAAAAACTTCTTTTTCTTGGAAGCTTTTTTAGGAAGACCTATAACCTTCTCTATTTTGGAGTCCGTTAAAAAGAGAGGTGAAGTTTAATGTGTCTGCGTATGTCTGTTTGTGGCGTTATAATTCTTAAACGGACGGACCGATTTCGATGCGGATATTTTTGTTTCAAAGCTAACGTGATTAAGATGCGTCTCAGCTACATTGCGGTTAGGTTTCACGCCCAGAAGACTTTTTTGTTGAAAATTTTTGATTTTATGAATATTGTTTTCTTAGACCGCCTCGTTAGTCGAGTAGCTAGCGAACATGCCTAACTATTAATATTATTTGTTAATATACCAACCGCAAGGCTCGGGTTCGATTCCCGACGGGAACAGGCATTTTGTGATAAATATTTCGATATCTGTGTTTCCGGGTCTGAGTGTTTATCAAATTTATTCTGGTATTTATTGAAGTATTTCTATCTATATATTAGAACCGTTGACTGAAGCCCATAACACAATTCAGTTAGATTCGATTTGTGTAACTAGTCCAGTGATATTTATTTATGTATTGACGTTAATTTCAATTCAAATTGTTACAAAATGATTGTTTTTTTTTTAAGATTTACTGTGCTTAGCAAAAAAAAAAGTTGACCTTGTGCTATGACATTTGTATCTAAACTTGATCTAGATTTAAGTCTATCAATGACGCTCGCCTAACCGGTTATATAAAGTACAGATAATATATTATATAATGACAATCCATTTTGGGTGTTATGAGACTATTAAAGATAAGCAAAATGAAAATGAAATAAAAAAATGGTTTCCTGTAAAGTCGGTTTTACGGGCGAAAATTTTACATGACAACGTCTTTTTCTCGGTAGAATATGTAGGAGAGAGACACAAGCTCAAGGCATTCGCCCGTCCCGCGGGCCTCTCTCTCGTCTCTCTCTCTCGACGTGAGCGGGCGTTACACTTTTTCAAGAATGACTCCGAGCCACAACCTAATTTAAGACGTTGTCACGTCAAAAATAAAAATGAAAATTATTTATTTGCGGAATAGGTGTGTTAAAAAGTTCTTACGAAGATATTTAAGCATACAACATATTCTACCAGATTGTGGCTTGCAAATATTTAATTAAATTTAAAGAAATTCAATATTTATGTTAATTTTAACATGTAAATCATAGCACTCATTTATATTTTAATAGATATTTTATTTATTTATATGTTTGATAAGCTTCATAATTAATTTAAAATAATTTTGGATACAGATTAATTTTAATCCTATCTACTGTACACTACCACCGTTTCCAAACCTAAAAATAAAATTTTTGTTCTGATCACGATTTGTGATATTTATTTTTGGGGTATTCAATATTTATATCATAAATACCTCTGAGGTCTAGCAGTTCAATTGTTGGACTTGACTGCCTGAGGCCCCGGGTTCGAACTCGGATCGGGCTACAAAAAGAAAATCGGGTTTATCCAATTTTGTAATAAAAAAAATCGTTGCTCGAGATTGGAAATGTGCCCGGTTGGCGATAGGCTTGCCTCCTATCACATTGTGTTACTTTCTGTCTCCGGCTAGTCGTAGGTGGGCACCTTATTTAGTGGGCACATTATACCTCTGCCTACTTCTTCGAGGATATAGGCGTGACGATATACATACATACATATATACATACATAACTACTTACGTACACATACATGCCTCGACTGGAAATTATCTATCTGCATTGCACAGTTGGACAAAGTTTAGGTTCATCATTATATTCTACCAAAACCGCTTATAATGTTGAATAGGTATGTTTTTTCCTCGACACGTGGGGTACTTATGCATATGGATGCCGAATAGTAATGATAGATTATAAAAACTGTTCTAATTATTTAAAAATTTTCGTTGTAATAAACTTTACATTCAAAATAGGTACTTAAGTTATTTTCCGCAATAGTGATACCTACATTACTTGTTTTTTTAACGCAAAACGCAAGACGGTGTTATAAGTTTGACGTGCCAGTGAGAGTGTGTGTGTGCGTGTGTTAGTGTGTATATGTGTCCTTGTCATCAAGTTTTCGTCATCAGAAAATATGAACAGATCTAGTTAAGGCGAATCGAATGAGCCCAAACTCAATTGGTATACCATCAGGCATTCTAGGTCACGTTTCCTATCTTCGAGTTCCATCATCAGACCAGCTCAGTTGTACCTACACTCGTTAGTATTTTAAATATTAGGTCTCACATATGCTTAAAAACGAAATAAAACCCCATAGTGTCGACTCTGATGCTTACGAATTAGTTGCAAATGAGAGATGACCTTGAACGCCTAAACAGATCTACATAAACTATAGCAAAGATCTCAATCTTGTCAGCTTTTAAATAAAAAAACCGCATCAAAATCCGTCCATCCGATAGCTACAATAACACATAAAAACGGACACACACACGCGCACGTTTCTAAGGCGTACGACCACACAGTGAAACTAGATTTTTATATATGGCAACACGTAACAAGTAATATGTGTCGATTTTTAGAGTACAATCACACAGTGAAACTAGATTTTTGAATATAGCAACACGTAACAAGTAATATGTGTTGAAATGACAACATTAACAGGTAATGAACTGTAGACCGCATGCGGGCGCACCCGTGGTTTTGTGGTTTACTCGATATTGAAATTTAAATAATGTTCAGTTACAATATTATTATTTTTAGGGTATGGTAGGTAGGGTTTTGACTTTTTAAGCTTATTTGTCGCCTCTGTGGTCTAGCGGTCTGGGTGTTGGACTTGACTGCATGAGGTCCCGGGTTCGAATCCCGGGTCGGCCAACAAAAAGAAAATTGGATTTTTCCAATTTTCTAATTTCAAAAAATGTTCTTCGGGATTGGAAATGTGCCCGGTTGGCGATAGGCTTGCCACCTATCACATTGTGAGACTTAGTATCTTCGGCTAGTCGTGGGTGCCTTGTTTTTACCTCTGCCTACCTCGTCGGGGATATGGGCGTGAAGATACTTTTTTAAGCTTATTTGTAAGCATTAGATTGGATATTAGGCCCAATGTGCGTATTCATTTCACTTTTGGACATATGCGGGACCTAACAATAACTGATGAATGATGGTTTCAACTGAGCAGGGGGCTGATCATCAGCATGATTCCCAGTGATCATCACTAAAAGAGACGTAATCTTTTAGAGATGGTCAATAGGAAAATCAAATAGCTGTTAAATGACGTCATTTGTGTTTGCTATCTCTATTGTATTTCTGTTGCAGAATAGACCATCTGCCTTTCTTGCCAGGCAGCTCGTAAAAGGCGAGCATAGGTTTATCATCACTAACACCGTGACATCTGGCTAGGTGGTGGAGTTTCGCAGCGACTCGCCCGGATTGGTACCACCGCCTTACCTATTTCTGCCGCCATAACGTCATGATGTGTTCCGGTTCAGAGGGTAAGGTAGCCGGTAAACTTACTTTTGCTCAAGGCCTAACATCCTGACCTCAGGTTGGTAACGCACCATTACCATGAAATGAAATGAAATAAAAATTATTTATTTGCGGAATATGTGTGTTAAAAAGTTTTTATAAAGATATTTAAAAATACAACATATTCTACCACAGTGTGGTGTGCAAATATTTAGTTAAATTTTATGAAGTTACATATTTCTATAAAAAATGTACATTTAAATCGCAGAACTTATTTACATTTTTAAAAACATTTTATTTATTTACGAACATTAGTTTCATAATTTATTATACACTAGCAGTTTTACGCAGCTTCGCCTGCGTAGCTTGGCTTCTACTATACCGATTTGGATGAAATAAAGCCTATGTTACTCGTGGATAATGTAGCTTTCGAATGGTGAAAGAATTTTTAAAATCGGTCCAGTAGTTTTTGAGCTTATTCATTACAACCAAACAAACAAAGGTTTCCTCTTTATAATTTGTAGTCCTATCTACCATACACTACCACCGTTTCCAAACCTAGCCAGTCGGGAGAAGAAACGGCGAAACAAATCTTTGGTGTCTCTAGGCGGCGTGAATTTCTTATCATCAGGAAATCCGTCTGCTTGTTTGCCTTCATATAACATAAAAAAGTCATTTGACATCTATTTGATGTACGCTTTACCCATTGATCATCACTAAAAAGACACATAATCAGCCCCCTGATCTGATAATGAATCTCTAAGATAGGAGACGTGACCCTGGAATGTTTACTGCTAAATCCATCCATAGGTTTGACCTAACTAGATCTGTGTGCTGAGTGTGAATTTCGCACGAATTTACTTGACTACCGCGTTTGCGTTTGGACGATCCAAATGTATGGAATAAATTAGTTGCTTCGACTATCCGCTAGAGGCGCCGACAATAACTCCATACATCATGTTCGTTAAACGTAAACGCAAGAGTAAAGTAAATCATTTCCAAAACTCACACTAGGCACACTGTTCGTATTTTTGGTGACGAGGACTTTATGACAAAGACCTGATAAAAGAGCTGGGAGGTGGCTAATAAATCATGGTAACTGTAAAATGTTTCGTAATTTTTTCATTTTATTTAAAGCACATCAAAAAGAGAGGTGTTATAAATAAGATGTGTGTGTGCTTGTCTGAGGCATCATAACTTTTGAAGGAATAGACCGTTTGTCGGGGATTCCCTGTTTTTTTTTTAAATTTTAAGATAGTTATTTATGAAATTTGTTTGAGTATTACTTAAGTGACTATCACTTTTTTATGATAAAAGATAGCTAATAAACATGCGTCTGTCCTCGTGGTGTCCAGTCTGCGTTTTCAGTTTTTCTTTTGCATTTTCCATAATTTTTAACCGAGTTTGAAAAAAACGAGGAAGATCTCAATTCCACCGGTATATATTTTTTTATTGTATGAATTCGCCGATTTTGCCGAGGCGTCTGAACCGGTTTACGTAATTCTTTATTTGTTTGATGAGGAATAGTTTCGAATTGGACCCATAAACATTTTATTCAGGTAGAGCCATTAATTTTTATTTTATATTACACAGATAAGTTGCTTTTCAAAATTCTTTTTAATCAGTTTTCTCCTAATTACCTTCGTAACTCATTTAAATTATTACATTCTCCTGATTCGCCTTGTCGTTCAAATGTTCGTACTCTGTTGCGATACCCTTCTAGTCATTCTGCTGCATATTCCCATTCATTCACAGTCCATGCTGTAAGGTTGTGGAACTCCTTACCTTATGAAATTCGTGGCTGCGAAACTCTTGATTCTTTCAAGAAACATCTAAAAGAGTATTTCTTTGCCATAGCTTAGACTCTCAATTCGTTCATATAAATTTTACTTTAGTTTTATGTTTAGTTTAATTTTGCTTATTTGTTTTGTTATTTTTTTTTTAATTACATGTGTTTTAGTTCATTAAATAGTATAATACTTAGTAGTTTAGTTATCTGTACACCAAGTCTACTTATTTCATTTATTACTTTCCTTTTACGGGTTGGCTGGAAGAAATTTCTTTTGTTAGAGATAAGCTCGCCTTTTGTACTTTATTTACTTTTAAGTATTTTGTTTGTAATATCAGTTGTGTACAATAAAGAGTTAGTAATAATAATAATAATAATAATAAATAATAGGTATTACATAATAAATAATATTTTTTTATTATTTTTTAATTTTTAGTTTTGAAGTCGGTTTTTATTTTTTTATAACATTGGAAGGCAAACAAGCAGACGGATTTCTTGATGGTAAGAAATTCCCGCCGCCTAGAGACACCTAAGGTGGTAATGGTGCGTTGCCAACCAGAGGCCGGGATGCTAGGTCTCAAGCAAAAGTAAGTTAACCGGCTACCTGACCCTCCGAACCGGAACACGTCATGACGTTATGGCGGCAGGAATAGGTAAGGCGGTGATACCAATCCGAGTGAGTCGCTGCGAAACTCTACCATCTAGTCAGATGTCACGGTGTTAGTGACGGCAAGCCTATGCTCGCCTTTTACGAGCTGCCTGGCAAAGGAAGGCAGATGGTCTATTCTACAAAGGAGGCCGGACCAACACGGGGGACGTAACCCCGTTAACGTAGTTTTTTTTAACCGAGTACAAAACAAATATGGTTGTCAATTCGAAAGTTATTTTTGTATATTTGTCACGCGATTATACGGTCAATAACAAATTGTTTTTAATGGGTTTTTTTTAAGTGGTGGTGATCGCTTATAAATTTTGTCATGCTCCGACTATAAACGTATACCATCTCATTAGAAACACGGGTTTGAGTAGTCTAAGGCTTAAATTGACATAACAGTCTTCATGACACTGTAACACAGATTATAATGACATATTAATCCTAATAGACCACAGGCCCATGCCCAAAATAGATGCGTCATATGACCCAAAAGGTGACGCGTATATTTTTTTAATCTTATATTTACATAAATGAAACTCGTTTTTCTTGGTCACGGCATCACGCATGAATGGCTGGACCGATTTCACTAATTCTTTTTTGTTGTATTTATCATTACTAGGAGAAGGTTCTTACGGAAAAAAATATTAAGGAAATCTCTCAGAAATATTGAAAAATATACATTTAATTTTGCAGTTCAAATTGAATAGGTACTCATACGTAAGATAGGTCAGCTATACAAAATAAAGTAGGTTCTACTATTCTTCTATCATTCTATCATTGCTACGCTAAGGCGGTACGAAGTTCGCCGGGTCAGCTAGTTAAATCTAAATTTGGTCACTTGATTCTGTACGGCATCAGTTTTATCCTGTTTCAGTACAGCAATCTAATAACAATGCTGTACAAAATAAAATTACCAAAACGGACTCACTCGACCTGCCCTTCTGAATAATCACCTGCACTCAGTTGAGCAGCTTACAGGTGACGGCATAGTGTTGAATCTAATTATTTTATGTTGTTATATCGTCCTATATACGACACCTGGTGGTTCATATGACCCTATTTTTGGCATGGGCCTGTAGTCTATAAGAGCACTGCAGTCTATGTTAATTAAAAAGACGGATAGTGTGTTGGTGGTAAGTTTGTTGGGAACTCATGCTGAGTTATATTATTGTCATTTATACGGTCGTCAACATAAACAAATAGGTAAACATCACTACATAGTACAAAACAAAGTCGCGTTCTCTGTCCCTATGTCCATTTGTATGCTTAAATCTTTAAAACTAAGAAAAGATTTTGATGCGGTTTTTTTAATAGATAAAGTGTTTAAAGAGGAAGGTATACATTTGTATTTTATACCCGTGCGAAGCCGAGGCGGGCCGTTAGTTAAGTTTTACACAAAAACCACTAATCAGATCGGTTTTTATCATTATCATTTTTAAGGTTGTCAACAAAAACAAAACCACTAATCTAAATTGGATCATAATAAATTAATATGACACTTAAACTTTGGAATTTTTAACTGACTTTAGAAAAAAAGGAGCTTCTAAATTTATCTCTAGGTTTTATTTTTTATGTTTGTTACGCAATTACTCCGTCAATAGCCAACCGATTTTGAAGGTTCTTTTTTAGAAATTGTCATTAATAAGGTAGTCAAGATAAGTAATTGTAAATGTAATAAAGTAATTGTAACTCAGAAACCACTAGTAAGACGTTATTAAAATTATATGGGACCATCTATCTAGGAGTCATTAGCTATCTCTCGAAAAAAGAATTAGAGTCGGGTTTTAGTTTTTGCAATTTTACTGCGCTTAATTATAACCTATCTTTCTAAAACTGGACCATCAAAACTTGTTGGGTGTTGACAGAGTGATCGCGTAGCAAACAAACAAAAAATCCTACGGTCATTTTGAGAACCTCCTCCTTTGTTGGAGACGGTTAAAAAACAATGGTACGAGTTTTTTACGGCCGCAAAATCTCGACCAAGGCTAGAAATATAACAAGATCAAAACCTACTTTTTTGCAATTCTTGTTTTTAAAGTAACTGTTACGCGTATTTCGTTTACTTAATACGTAATATTAAATACCCGACCTTGAACAAGACGAACCTGTTAATATCAGCTTGTTTCAATGGTTTTTGAGATTATAATATGCATCTGATTAATTTGGCCTATTTTTGTTATTTTAGCTGTTAACAGGACAATTTATTATAACTTGAACATACTTACATACATACATACATGCATACATACATGCATACATACATCCATACACACATACATACATACAAACACACACACACATACATACATATCTTCACACTAAGCTTACACATGTCCGAACCAGCGAAAAAGGCCCTTTCTCATTTTAACACCAACACCTTCTTTCAATCGCACTCTTTCTCGGATGTCACTATTACTATTACGAATGACTTGTACTATATGCTATCAATTAATAAGTTAATGAATGAATTAATAATTTGTAATTATAATAAATAATTAACTAAGTAATATATTAATTCCCCGTGTTGGTCTGGGCTCAGACCTTCTACCTCCCTGCCAAGAAGCTCGTAAAAGGCGAGCATAGACTTACCGTCACTAACACCGTGACGTCTGACTAGGTAGTAAAGTTTAGCAGCGACTCGCCAAAATCGATACCATCACCTATTCCTTCTTACCTATTCCATACTTTACCTTGCCTTTATTACCTTGCCTATTCCATCTTACCTATTCCTTCTGCCTTAAAATCAGTGCTTGCTGTTGACGTGTTCCGGTTTGGAGGATAAGATAGCCGGTAAACTTATTTTTGCTCAAGGCCTAACATCCCGACCTCAGGTTGGCAACACACCTTTACCACCTGTGGTGTCTCTACCTCTAGGTAACGTGAGTTTCTTACTATCAGGAAATCCGTCTGCTTGTTTGCCTTAACTCAGGTTACCATTGAATTGAACTGACTGACTGACTGAACACTAAATGTTGTTCCACTTGCCGTTGTCCAAGAGTGACGGTCGAAGTATTTCGAATAGGTATATGGAGCTCCCAAACCAGTCGGAAAAATCCCAGTAAATAGTGGAACAACGTCCTGCCAAAATGGTGGCGCCTAGAATTTTTGAAGTTATACTTCTTTTGGCGCGATTGGAAAAAATGATGAGAGTGAATTTTAACGTTGCGCGCGCACACCGACAGATAAATGTGACAGTCAAAAGCAACACCCTGAAGTTAGATGCGAACCTTTTTATTTTAAATTATGTTTTATGATTTTTAATTATTGTTGCATGCTATTTATGTATATTTATTTATGTATGCGTTGGCATAGATTATTTAGTATTTTTGGATTGTTACGCCAAAGAAGTATAACTTCTTACTTGCGTACATGAGTACACACTCTTTTTGATTTCGTCATTAGTTTTTATTCTTTTTTCAGACAACAATTGCCAATACCAAAAAAAAAACAAAAAATAACAACATGCAATGATTTTCGTATCGCCTTCCGTCCGTTCCAAAGCAGCCCGAGCAAATCTAAATCTCTAATTATACTGTTAGAAATTTATAATATTATCAATATAAATGTGAAAATTTGTATGTGTGTTTGTTTGTTACTCCTTTACGCAAAATACTGCCTAACCAATTTTCATGAAATTTGGCACATACTCACACGCACACACACACGCACACACGCACTATTATTAAAATCGTAACTATGCTCGACAAAAGTCGCGGGCAAACAGCTAGTAACAATATATGCTTGTGTCTTATCTCAACATTCTGTGTGGCTAACTAAATAACCTTTGTTTATACTCCAACGCCTCATCTGCATGGCTTCATCCCAAACATCATACAAATCTTCACTTTATTAAACATTAATAACAATTGAGCAAAGTGTGAAAGGATCAAAAGCAAGTCATTCTGATCAAATTTCCTGAAGTGATATCTTAGGCTTTGTAACATTATTTCAGTTGATGGATAAGGGTTGTCAGATGCGGAAAGTATATTTATTAATAGTATTTATGTATATAAAGTAGGTATAAGTATAGTATTGTATTTATGTACATAATATATAAGTAAAACAATATAATTATGTAACCTTGTACAGTATTTTTTTATATAAAGTGATTAAGAGTTGAAACGTAATGAAATTTTGCCATCCAGTACATAGAACCCTATTTCAATCGGATCAGTATTTTTTGAGACAGTTGCGAACTCACAGACATACAAATAAATAAACATATGTATGGGTCGAAAGAGGAAACCCCTTTTTTAAAGAAGTCACTAAATAACCTTCGACAAAACCTACATGCAATGAAGCGCATCAAAATCAGACCATCTATTCAGAAACTATGCTGCCAAAGTTAGACAAACAGACACGTCAAAATTATAACACATGTTTTTGATGTGCTTTAGTTTAGATAAACTGTAAAAGATTATAAAACGTGATACCTAGGTACTGTAGTTTTATATTATGATGCATCAGCGACCTCCCAGTTCCTACCATTAAGCACGCCGTTGTCATTAAGTCCTCATCATCAGAAAGTATGAACAGAAATAGTTAAGACGAATTTAACGCTTCGGCCTTACACTTCTTACACTTTATATATTTGTTTTTAAATTGGCTGACCTAATCTAAATTTAAGCGAAATGACTACTCTATATTAAAATACATTTGGATTTCCGAAGCTTGACGAATATAGCCGAAGCGCATAATTTAAATAGTACTACCCTACCTATCAAAGAAGTATCATCAAAATATGTCCATTATAGGCCTAGTAATCGCGTATTACAAACAACCAAAAAAAAACATTTAGTCGAATTAATAAACTTGATAAATTCCATAAATTGTAATCGATTAAAAAAAAGTCAAACAGACAGTTTCTGCAAATATGTTTTGATTTACAGACGCGAGTATCTTTGAAAACCTTTTTCGCCTTTGCCTGTGGTCTAGCGGTACAGGTGTTAGACTTGGCTTCTTGAGGTCCCGGGTTTGATTCCCGTGTCAGGCATCAAAAAAAGTGTGGTTTTTACAATTTTCTAATTAAAAAAAAGTTGCTCGGGATTGGATATGTGTCCGGTTGGTGATAGATAGGCTATCACATTGTGGGACTTAATGTATTCGGCTAGTCGTTGTGCCTTTGCCTACCTCTTCGGGGATATGGGCGTGGAGATACTACCTGCGAAAACGAAGACGTCTAATAAGGGCTCTAGTCGGTTGTAAACATTGATTTGCATCTGTCTGGATCGAAGTTTTAACCAAAATTTAGTAACATTCGAGAGTATCGCAAATTTTTCTTTGTAAAAAGGCGTATTTACTGCGATCTAGAAAGTCTTTAATACGCAAACTTGCATTTGCCGCAGTACTCCTAATATAATAATTTATCTTGGTAAGCTGTCTGGATCCAACTAGAATAAATTAGTTTGATCGTATCAACCATAATTTAGTTTCAATATATAAATTGTGAACAATAAATCAATCATATTTTTTTATATTTACATTCACGATAATCTGTGGGCATACAGTTCTTTTTCCTGTTATTAATTGGTCGCAGTGATCTGAGGATTACATTGGCAAATTTATGCAATTTACTTAATTCTAAAGTTGTAAATTTTGGATAACTTCCCACAAAATCTGTATCGGATGAATGGAACCTATGAGTGTTCACAGAATGGGGTTCGATCTCTTACTCGGGCAACAAAAAGAAAATGTATTTGCCAATTTTTAAATAATATAAATGTGGTGTCGACGGACACCAGGTAGGAACTAAGTTCCTTCGACTAATGTAGAATCGACACAATTCATGAGTATATACCATGTATTGGCGGGGTGGAGTGAGGGAGAAAGAGAAAGGTTACTACTCACTTGTGTATGTCACTGTCGCGGCAGCGCACGTCTCATTTAACGGTTTTATTCCACCCACGTTTTCTTACAGTTTTTACTACCACATTTTTATCAGATCGGTCGCGCAGCAAAATCCCTATCTCCTCCAAGCCTGCAGTAAGGAACTTCGTTTCAAAAATAACAACGCTCTATTCACCGCTAACAAACCTCACGTTGTATATAGGGTCCCCAGGATGCTGGAGTTACTACGCATTTAGCACCGCGGGCTCCCTTATTAAAATAAAATACGCCGTTAAGGCCCCATACTCAGTCATCCAGAAGAGCCAATCACCGCACTCCCCCGTTCCATGATTACTATGAACAATGGCGCTCTAAAGTAAACGTCTTAAGCGACAAATCACTATTTTTGACACTATAAGAGTAATTTGAAAAAAAGTCTAAAAACTGAAACACTTATCTTTTAGGTATAGCACTTATCTATGTTTATGTTAAATCTGGGGTCAATATTTTCACAATTGAAGTAGACAGAAAGCAAAATCTTTTAAAAAGGGGTTAACTTTTTGATTTTTTTCTATCGAACAAAGTGAAATGAATCGTGTTTTGGAGACACTAGTCTAGTAAAGCATATTCATGTTAATCTTGTGTATTTTTCTCAGCAAGATCCATGATTGCTTTGTATGAAAAAAACAGTGAACTGCTGACGTATTTTAGCGTATATGGCCCCTTAACGGCGTATATTTCCGCTCAACGATTATAAATAAACAAAACATTTTTGACTAAATAAGACAATTAAAATTAATATTCATGACTATTATACCATAATAGCTGAACCGACAAACGTTGTTCTGACATTTACATCACCTAGCGGTATTAAATATATTGTACCTATTATCTTATTTAACAAACGTAAATATTATTTTTCGGAGCAGTTTCGGCGAATTGTGACCAAAAACACGAGATTTTAATTATAAAGTTGTTTGCTTTTTACATTATGTGATGCTTTAAAAATTCATTACATTGCAAAAGCGCATTATTTTCACCATGTCTCACTCATTTTTGTCACATGTTGTTTTTGTAATTTGATTTGTCATAACTAATTTTATAAGATGTAATAGTTGGAACGAAAGAAAAGATGGACGTAGCTTTTTCATAATTAATGAATAATTTTATCATAAGATAAAACCAGTAAAATCAGTCAACTTTAAAAAGCATTTTGGTTTTTTTTAACTAAGCACTTTAACACTGAAGTGTTCAAGAATATATAAGTGTATCTTGGGTTCTCTCGATGCCTTTTAGGGCAGTCGGTGAGACTAAAAGACTAATTAATCTAATAAACTTAACATGACTAATTGTGACAAATTAGGCCTTATTACAAGTAGTTGAAGTCTGATCTTGCGAAATCGGGTAATAACTTGATTCTAATGGCAAATTCTTACGCCTATGACACAAACCAATAAAATTATAAAAAATAACGTCACATAATTAGTGAATGTGTATAATGTAGGGAGTAATACTCTCTGCCTAAGTCATAAGGGATTAGGCGTGAATATATGTATCTATTTATTATTAATGTATATACTGTAAAAATATTTTTGATTTGAAAAACGTGAGTATTTTTTGACATGGTGGCTGACATTTGTCGCGTTCAAGTATTATACGTAACGCAATTTGGGGGGAGGGGGGTCTCGTAAAACGTTACGATGCGTTACAAGACCAGGGGGTCTTTCTTAAAACACGTTACATAACAATGTTATTTTTTAAACAAATAAATAGTTCATTTATTTAGTAAACATAAATAAATATAAATTTTATTTAGTATTATTACCGTAAAGGCCATTGAAAGTATACCAAGGATTAAAAAAAAATGGTTGCCTGTAAAGTCGATTTTACGGGCGAAGATTTTACATGACAACGTCTTTTTCTCGGTAGAATATTTATTGATATGAATATTATTAAAGAGTGGGAGAGAGACACAAGGCATTCGCTGCTCCGGCGGGCCTCTCTCTCGTTCGGTGACTCATCGTAACGTTACCGCTCCGAGCCGCAACCTAATTTAAGACGTTGTCACGTCAAATATGTTTTTGCGATTTTAGGTTTAACATGCGCAACGTCTTCAACTTTATCAGTAATCTTGCATTATTCCTATTTTGTATAATCCATAAGTGGTTTAAATGCTTTTGCCGTTGAATGATGTAAAAAAACAAAAATGTAATAGATCTATCTACAAATCATCCTTCAATTCAAAATACTTCGCTACTAACGACCTTTATGTGTGTCATCGCTTACAACTTATAAGTATAGAATAATATCGAACTACAAATACAAAGTTCTTGCGACTGGCCAATTTCACGGTCCATTTAGTTACCAGCTGCATCCTGCATTCAGTTAGTAGTCTCTTTTTTTTCTTTTTTTATGATATTGGAAGGCTAAAAAGCAGACGGATTGATGGTAAGATATTCACGCCGCCTTGAGACACTAAAGGTGGTAATGGTGCGTTGCTAACCTGAGGCCTCGAGCAAAAGTAAGTTTACCGGCTACCTAACCATCCAAACTGGAATACGTCATAACGTTATGGCGGCAGGAATAGGTAAGGTCCGGGTGAATCGCTGCGAAACTAGTCAGATGTCACGGTGTTAGTGACGGTAAGCCTATTTTCGACTTTTACAAGCTGCCTGGCAGGAAGGCAGATGGTCTATTCTGCAAAGGAGCCCGGACCAACACGGGAGAAAAATTAGTCTAAGTCTCCGTTGAAAGTTAGTCTATATCGAATTGCGGACAGTCGATTCATTCATACTCGTACTTTGATCTTGTGAATATTCTATTTAAAATAAAACATTTGTTCAATAACAATAACAGTCATTGTACTTTAATGGTTATAACTTTTCAATAAAAACTTATTGTTTTGGTAACGGAATATTTTGTACAAACGAGTCCCGTGTAGAATATTATAATTGCATACCTACTCACATTGTCTATCTTGAAAAAAACTCACAAAAAATATGCTATAAGTTTATCATAAAGATTAAATCAAACGCCATCATTTTAAAGGTCTCAGCACACATATCAATTCGGAAATTGTGAGTTTAAATTAATTTATTTAGAACATAATGTTTAATCTCGACCGCCTCGTTGGTGAAGTGGCTAGCGTATACTCCTAAGTCCTAACTACATTGACCAACCGCGAGGCTCGGGTTCGATTCCCGACGGGGGCAGGCATTTTAGTGATAAACATTTAGATGTCTGCATTTCCGGGTCTGGGTGTTTATTAAATTTATTCTGGTATCTATGTAAGTATTATTATACAACGTGTCCAGGAAGTCATGGATAACCCTTCACCTGGTGGTGTGTGACATAGCGTTCTACCAAATAAAAAAAAATTACCTTTGTAAAAGTGTTATGGTTTCAAAATTATTAGATGTTTTCTGTAATTTTGGAAAATCTCGACCTTCAGTCCGTTTTTTTCATGCCGTTTCTACAAATGAAAACATTTTGTGTTTCTGTTTTTTTTATTTTTATCTTGAATCATTCAGCTACCGATAGAATACAAAAACAAAACAGTTTTCGATGTTAAAACATTAAAAAGTAAAATAAATCATTATTTTTCATTCAAAATTATTCTTTAGTCTACTTTTCAACCAGCCCTGGTAAAAAAAAAATATACTACGCACTTTGTGCTGATTATTTTAAAAACTTACTCACTTAATAAGGATTCTAAAATGGTATAATAATTACTACTTTTTAGTTTTCTTCAAATTTTAATCTCGATTTGAAACGAGTAAGGTAGAATTTTACATGTCTGGGTGTATGGATAGAAATAAAAAAAAACATGTAAATAACAATAAGTTTATTAATTTTAAATTACAAAAGATGTTCAAAATGGCGGCCTTCTTGTCTAATACACATTCGACACCTTTTTATAAACGACCGTTTAATATGACGTGCATAACCCGCATTATCGATATGCTCGGCGGCTGAGACAATCCGTTCTCGCAGCTGTTCAAGTGACGATATTGGAGTCGCATACACCAAGTCCTTCAGACAACCCCAGTAAAAAAAATCTAAAGGGTTTAGATACATATATTAGATACATACAGGAGCTGTTGATATTATTTGGTTACATGCATACGTTAAGTTGACGCCTGGTTGACGGCGATACAAAAGGCGATACCAGTTTGGCGAAACTTTCATATATAAAAATAAAAATAATAAGTTTGCTATGTTCTTTATTCACCCAAATCATATGACACTAGTTGCCTTATATCTGAATGCCTTTAGTCTTACTTTCAAATTATACGGGTTATAATTTTTCACGTAAACTTTATACAAATTCGGGTTTGCTATGTATCTATGTAAGTCCCGCCTCTTATTACGCAGTATTTATATAATCTTTGGATGCGTTGACGATCACTTTCTGAGTTGATAAGTGTGCTGAGACCTTAAATCTACCAATCAAACGGCATCATTTTAAAAAGGTTTATATTCATTTCAAGTGAGTTTTTTGTTACAAGCATTGAGTAGTGGAATTCTACAGCTGTTGTTGGTCATCTGTGTTAATGACCCACAAGTTTCTATCGAATTCCGCTCAATGTTATTCGATATTTAGGGATCTTTAAATATATATTTGAATCGGAAAAAAAAATTTAAGCTCTCTTATGTTGTAAGGGGAAACACCTGATTATTGTTTTTTGTTGTTCCACTTTTTAGGATTCCATCGCCAAAGGCCAAAACGGAACCTTTATGGATTTGTCATGTCTGTCTATCCGTCCATATATAAACTCTTATAGTTTCAGAAAAAGTGGCTGTGACAGCCACTTTTTCTGAAACTATAAGAGTTGAAAGATATAATATACTATGCTGCTGAAACCTGGTTGGTTAAATATACCTATTCTGCAACCGCATTAAAATTACCACACAAAAATAGAGAAACATAATCATGGTTTTTTTTAGTATTAGTTCTAATTATGGGGAACATACTTAGAACTAAAACTCAATAAAAATTTTCCATTAAATCCATCAAATCTTCTAAAACGATATTGAGGTTCTTAGCATCATTATTTTAAACTGAGTAGTTTGCGCGAGAGATACTTCCAAAGTGATAAAATGTGGATGTGCCCCGCCCCCCGTAACATCTGAAATGAGAGAATAAAGAGGAAATTCAATAAAACATGTGTTGTACTATATCAATTTCCACCGAAAATTGTTTTAAACGAGATATAGTACGTAGTTTTTTTAATAAATACTGTAACACCGACAATTTTAACAGTTATACTTAACTGTTAAGAGATGGCGCAGTTTAGTTTAGAATCTCGCAATATTTTTTTGGCATAGCCATTTTTACATAATGTCTTTGACATTAAGAAGCCTAGCAAATTGCAGAAGTGACGCAAATGCAACCACTGTTTGGTGTCTATGATATATTATCATATATTTATATGAAATAAATGAACTGAAAAATCATTTATATTATAATTATTGCTGCTTCGGAACCCGGTATCCTTTCCAAGTCCGACTCACACTTGACCGCTTTTATTTTTTTAATGACTAACATCTTATTTCTTAATATGTTGCCAAGTGCCAACCCAGCGGTATTACAACTTTACCGGGCTTTGTGCCTTGTGGGCTGAGCAGCAGAGTGTTCAGCTCAAAATATCATTATTTTAACGGATTGGGATGTTCCCTAAAACGCCACCAACAAGCGCTTTCTCTCGAAAGACCGTACCTCGACGTGGTGCTGCGTTCTGCTTACTGTGTGGATCGATTGGGTGTTTGTGGCTAGTCGCTCGGCGTTAGGCGAAATAAGTTTTTTTTCGCTGAGACCGGACGCGACGGTGTAGTGTGATGTTACGTCATACGTGTACTGTTACTTGTTGTGTTAAGATTGAGATCCCGTTTGCGATCGTTATCGGATCGGCAGAATCCGATAATATATAACGTGGTGTTCTAAATTTGGTGGTTAAAACCGTGTCCTGAATGTATGAACCCGTTTAGATCTCGGGATTAAACTTAGCCTATGTCCCTCTCCATCCTTTTAACCATCTCCACATACAACAAAAAATTTACTACGATCTAAGTCTATTAAAAGAATGCCTGAAATCTCTTTTTCTCATTTAATATTAACATTTAATCATCCTGCACATAGCACAACTAAGTTTAGTTTTCTTTGTATTATAAACAAGTAATAATAAGCTTTAGTTCTCAGCTATATAAATGGGCCATAATCTTCATTCTATAAAATTCTCTTCATTTAAAAACATTTTTTTTCATCATCCGCACCAATCCTAATACGTGTTATTTTTGTAACCTACCGGGATTCAGGCTACGTCGACCGCATTTGACTTATGATAATCTCACCAAATAGGCGATATTTAATTTTCTAATAAATTAAAATCTTGCTAAAATTATTGCAGTTTTGCAGTATTAAAGTGAAAAAAACCAGATCCAGAGGCCCCAAATATTATACATATAACTGCAGTATATTTTTTTGGAATAGAATGATTGGTCTGGCAAAAAAAAAGTTTAGTCAAAAGCAAAAACCATTTTAATTTCCAAAATAATTTCTTAATAGTATGTTATTTTAGATTTTATTGGACTTTTCTAATCTTTAACCAACTTTAAATTTGATTAAGATCTAATACAAGATTCTTGTTTACATGTAAAAGTATTTTTAACCACATAAATGCGGAGGCGGTCAATATAACTGCTTCTTTTTTTTTTTACTAACTGAATTATTTTAAAACGAACAGATCTTACTGTTTAACTGTGTGTAACTGTGGTTTAGACTTTTTTTTGCTTTTTTGGAAAGCCGACTAGCGGTTTTCGAACAATTCAAATAAACTGAATAATTCAAAAATCACTCATTCATAATTCAAACAAATTGAATAATTCAAAAACCACTCACTACTAATCCCAATGAATTTAATCATTCAAAAAGTACCTGTAAATTTGACCATTGCTAATTTCGTTAACATAGTTTGTCCGTCTCGGGAATTGATGATTCTTTTGAAACAAGAATCATCAATTCGCAAAGTATTATTGAAATAATCCGAGGCGGTTTTTTTTACAATTTTACTGCGCTTTAATGGTCTGTAGCTTAAATTGCACATAATTGTATTGTAGATGATATCATTATGATACCGACAGTATGCAATACTAAAGAATAGTTTGTTTTTCTGCTTTTAATTCTTTAAAAAATTCAGCTGCGGGTTAACCCATTTTTATTGGCTCAGAGTAAATTTAAAGCCAGCTTATGTAAAACCGACTTTAAATTACTCGTAAAATACGAGTTTAGTCATAGATTTATAGTTTACTAGAGGCCTACCCCGGCTTTGCATGGGTATAAAATGTACATGTGTAAACCTTCCTCTTCAATCACCTTATCTGTCAAAAAAGGCCGCATCAAAATTTAAAGATTTAAATATACATAGGAACATAGGGACAGAGCAAGCAACTTTGTTTTATACTATGTATTAATACTACGTTGGAACACAAGCACATTATGAAAACACACGTAAATGTTAAAAACCGACTTTATCTAAATTTTAAATTTTAAGATGCTTATCATTTTCGGCACGTTAAAAATAACAGAAACATACTTGATCCTTATACAGTTTTGGTCACGTTTTAGTCACGTTAATAGAAACTCTTATACATAAATGTAAAAATTACTAAGTTCTATGAATAGACGAAATCAGGTTATTAAAGATTTTTCAAAGCAATATTATTATTGTTCCAAGGATTACAAAAGTTAACTAGTAACCAGTTTGACGTAGACATACCTACCTTTGTTAATACAACTGGTTTACGAATTCATAATTGTATTGGAGTATCCCTATCAGATCTGAAAAAATTTAACGAGACTTTTGTCGAAAAAAAAAAACAATTTTATGCAATATTTTTAGGGTTAACAACGAAAACCCTATCTATCCTATACTCGCTGTCTGTCTGTCTGTCTCCAGTCTGTATCTCATAAACCGTGATAGCTAGAAAGATGAAATTTTCAAAAATGGTGTATTTCCGTTGCCACTAAAAAATAAAAATAAAATATGAAGGGTTCAGTAAACGTGTTTTTTTCGTATTTTTTGCTCAATATTAAAAACGGTAACAGGGACACGCTTCAAAAAATAAATCATTATATAATAATACAGTAAATATTAAAGGGGGGCTCCCATACAACAAACGGAATTTTTTATATATAAATGATAATACGGAACCATTTGTGCGCGAGTTTTACTCGCACTTGGCCGATTTTTCAAACTGTTTTTTTCTTATATTGGTTCTTTATGTATCAAACGTATGTCGAAATTCGACCATAATAAATTAAATTTATTCAATCTAAATTATTAAAATGAAATGTCCAAACATTAATAAGGTTCTATTGCTAATTGTTTTTTTGATAAAAACGCCATTTTTATTTATCAACACCAACTACTTTGTTTCCAAACTTACCAATATAGTTTGTTACTTCTCCCACACATGAACTATAAATGTGCCAAATTTCACACTCCTCCGTCCGCGTAATTTTCGTAAAAATGTTCTAAAGTTTTTTCCTCAGCCATTAATATTACGATAATGTAAATCAGTTCTAAACACAATATATTATTTCACTTAAACAAAATACAATATAGATTAATAAAATCACCTACTAAAAATATGAAGAAAATCAATGGTTCTTTATTCTAAAAACCCCTGCTACCCTTTTTTGGCGCATTTGCAAATGTTTTTTTTTTATTTAATTGAATCAGGCGTTACTTTGCGGAAATCAATTGCAACAGATGTAAAATAAGCCTTTATTTTGCTAATTCCGCGTAAGCAGTGTAACTGTTGTGGCAAATAATTCTCCAAACGACACAGAATGTGACAAACCTAACTGACGTTCCCACCACCCACCTCCGCGACCAGAACACGAATATAGGAAGAGCTCGGGAAACAATATAAATTGTCACGTTCCTCACATGTAACAACCCTACCTAAAGTTCCCACCTCCGCGACCAGGTCACAAATAGAGTCCGAACACGGGAAACAAAAACACTTGTCACGTCCTTCGCCAACTTTGTCGAAGCACTCACCACAGAGAACACCAAATCGCACTCGTACGTTTCGCCTCGACACCGAGGCATCCTCAGGAAATCGACTGTACCGTACAAACGACGACACAAGAGTCTCAAAAGAGAGAGACAGACGCATTTGCAAATGGATCTTCTTAGCTTGTATTGTGATTTGATTTGTTGCCGAAATCACAATGCTGGTATTCAGAGAGAACATTAATTAGTTATGCATTAATTAGAGATGACTTAAAACTATTAGTAAGGTGTTGATAAAATTCATGCAGACCCATCTCTAACTCATCAGAAAAACCTTTTGAAAAAATAGTTATTTGAAATTTAGTCTCAATTATTCGAAAAAAAAATTCAGAATTATTAAATTGGTAATGAAATAATAAAACTGGAAACAAACTTTCCGACACAGCTGACAGTTGCGACTTACAGAGTATCTATCTAGTTAATGAAAGTAAGTAAGTAGTCGTCTCTGTAGTCTAACGGTTCAGTTGTTAGACTTGACTGTATGAAGTTCCGGGTTCGAATCCCGGGTCGGGCAACAAAAATAAAATTGGGTTTTTCCAATTTTCTAATAAAAAAATGTTGCTCGGGATTGGATATGTGCCCAGTAGGCAAAAGGCTTGCCACCTATCACATTGTGGGACTTAGTGTCTTGTGACCCTGGTTGTACCTCTGCCTACCTCTTCAGGGATATGTTCGTAAAGATACTTACTTACTTTAGATAATGAGAGTACACTGAGCCTTGCAAACTATCGGACGTAAGTTGGACGTGACCTTGAACGTTCGGATGTCCGACAGGTATTTGGTGCAATGGATGTATATGTCAGTTAAAGGCGTCTGCAGACGATATGTACACATATTTTTATACTCGTAATTCGCATCTGTAAGCTGCGTCTAGCCTTAGAGTTGATTTTTTGTAGTTTTACTACGCTTCAATTATTATATGGGTGGTTATCTAAAATTTGGTTAACTTTTGATATACATACATACATACATATCTTCACGCCAAGTCCCTTACGGGGTAGGCAGAGAGTATCGAGTGCCAGACTCACGATCCTGACAAACCTGTCTTGCTTCATTCACATTCATTACCCTTTTTATACAAACACGCCGGTTTCGGAGACTCTTGACACCACCCTCAGATAATATCCGATTGATCTGATCGTGAAATGTCAGCCTTGGTCTCCCCGGGTACCTACATCCATCCACATTCGCATTGTATATCTGCTTTGTCAATCTTTCATCTGTCATTCTTTCCACATTATATAATTTTGAAAGTCTTGTTTTTTGTTCAAAATCAGAACAGTTTATAATTTATATTCTAAGTTGTGGATATAACACCTACTTTGTGCATCTAAAAGGGCCAGTAACTCTACTTGATATTTTTAGAGACATTTATGGTTTTTGAAAATCAGCGTTCTAGGAACTGACGAGACGTGATAGGAACTGACGCCAAACATGGTTACTACGTCACATATACAACATATATGTTATAACAGATATCATCAGTCGTGACAAAGGCTTTATCTTAAATCCTTTGACGTTTGGTAGACATAATTGCATATGGGATCACTTTAGATGACTGATATACGTAATAAAAATGAGATCTTGTTTATCTTTTGTTATTATTAGAAGCTTCTATTAAACTTGTACGTAGGTATGTTTAGTCCGGGTGGAATTTTGCAAGTTGAAATTGCAAGGGTAAATCAAATTGCAAAATTATTATGACATGGACCTATAGGTTTACTATTAAACCTCGATTCGTGCATTATTAAAAACTGGAATCGAATATGTCATTTAAACACAATACTGGCAAATTATTAACATAGTTAATAGAAAACAATAAATTATTTTATCGGATTCGTTGAATTTATTAGTAACTACATGTTAATAATCCGCTAGTACTGTGTTCAAAAGTAGCTCAAATGACTACGATTTTAATTTATAATTGGCATGATATCGAGATTCAAAAGTAACTCTTAAAAATTTCGAACATTGATGGTAGTATTGTTGCGCACCCACTAAACTAATTTAAAGTTATCGCTATCCCCGTTAAACGATAAACACAGAAACTGACAAACAAGGTACTTTTTGCAGTTTTTACATGATATTTTACAGACTTTGCATTTAT
>NJDD01003027.1:212183-266070 GCA_002245505.1 Calephelis nemesis
TACTTTGTGTAATGCAATCACAGCGATTCGGTTCTCTTTATCACCCCACTCCATTTTAATATCGCAAAATATTGTACAATGTATTGGCGCCAAAATGAGAAAACACAATGAACAATCGTATAAAAATGACAGATTCGAAATTCAAATGTAATATTTTTTTATTTTTAAGTGTAACAGTATTTATGGCCAGACTAAGTATATTTATCGGAAAATATTGGTTAAAAACGTCACCAGTTGACATATCTGGACTAATCTGACATGTCTAAAATGTTCCATCTCTTTTCTCTCTTTGTTTCATTGGAAAAAGTTAGCATACACCTAAAACAGACTTAGTGTTTAGCATAACTACCACCTATACCTTATCGTGTTTGAACTTATTTGATAGGTCTTGAGGACTATTTCTAAAGACTACTACCAGAAATAGACGCCACAAAAACGTCTTTACGTAACTTACGTAACGTATGACCTATCTTTCTAAAAAGAACCATCAAAATCGGTTGTCTAACCGAATAATCAAGAATTCCGAGAACCACCTCGGAATCATGACCTACCTTCCGTAACCGCGTAACAAACTTACAAAAACAACACAGTTGAATCGAGAAACTTTTTTGGAGTCGGTTAAAACTTTCGAAATCTATATTACTATTTAGATAATGAAAGCACTATGTGCAAGACTGTTGGCATTATCGATTCCCTTGGTAAAATCTTCCACATTATTTAATTTAAAAAAATATTCCATTGAGTACGATGTACGAAATTAATTTAAAATGCCAGAATTATAATATATCACTGAAGTAACAAAACACAAGGTCAACACCACATTTAAAACTTAATAGTAAAAAACTTTAACTATGCACCATATAAGTATGTTGGTTGACAATAATAATTGCAGATACATTTTTAACAAGGGCATTAATATAATGTTTAAAATAATTTGTGATTTACTTTGATATTGTGTGATGTACTGTCAGAAGAAGATATACAAAGAGAAAACCCGGAAAATTGCAGAGAAAATAAGAAAAACACTTTATTAATTTTTTTCATATACCAATTTTTATTAATGTTAGGTGATACGAAGTTCGTCGGTCGCCTATATATAAATAAATCTCTCTTAGACATCGCATTACGCCCGAATTAATGGACAAACTTATTTTCAGCTTGTTATTGTCAGGAGAAGATTCTTATGAAGAGAAAATCCTGGATAATTGCTGGGGAAGTAGGGAAACAGTATTTTTTCTACTAAACTGTCAAAAATAAGTATCTTCACGCGCGTATCCACGAAAAGATAGGCAGAAGTACAACCAGGGCACCCACGCTTAGCCGAAGACACTAAGCTCCACAATGTTATAGGTGGCATCCTATCGGGCACATATACAATACCAACGTAATTTTTTATAACAAAAATAAAAAAAAACACATTTGCAAGCAAATTGTAAGCAGTTCTTAATGTCAAGCTATTCAAAGTTCGCTGGGTCGAATAATTTAATATATTATGAATTAAAAAAGTAACGGTCTGTCCGTTTACCTTATCTACTACAAAAAGGCTTTATGTGCAAGTCTTTTATTGTGGCTACTGTGGTGTGTGTGGGTTTGTGTGCATGCATATGTGTGTATGTCTATGTCATAGTTCCGGGTTCGATTTCCGCGTTTGGCTTAAAATACAACAATATATTAACTGTCGTTACGAGGGCAGTAAAACATGTATATATGTATATGTATATCCATGGCACTTAACATTTTACCGCTCATTATTACACACATATATGTATAAATAGTATCTTCTAACCAAGTGGGCAAAGAGTATCGAGTACCATGTATTACGATCTTGCAGGCCTGCCTGTCTTCCTCATTAATTGCTCTTTTCACACAAACACGCCGGTTCCGGAGACTCAACACCACCGCCAAGTAGCACCCCAAGGTCCACTAGGTCTCCACGGGTACCTACATCCATCCAGATTCGTGTTGCATATCTGTTTTATCAATCTCTTATCTGCCATTCTCTCCACATGAACGTACCAATCGAGCTTGCCCTTTCTTATTTTTCAACATCGCCTCTGCGGTCCAGCGGCCCCGATGTTGGACTTGCCTTCATGAGATCCCGGGTTCGATTCCCGGGTCGGGCATCAGAAAAAAAGTGGTTTTCCAATTTTCTATTTTAAAAAATGTTGCTCGGGATTGGACGTGTGCCCGGTTGGCGATTGGCTTGCCACCTATCACTTTGTGGGACGTGGGTGCCTTCTATACATGTTTATAATGTTTGAGTTATAATATTTATAATAATAGTTGAGCCTCTGCCTATCACTTCGGAAATATGGGCGTGAAGATATTTATTGACGCTTTCTTCCCCATTTGTTGCGAATGCAATCAGCGAGCGTTACATAATAGATTTTCTATAGCGCCGTCCTTTCGACCGCATTTATCCTACCTCAATTATTTTTTGGCATACCCAACTTTTGCCTTAATAAAGTTGCGTTGGAGTAAGTGCTGAATTAATTAGTACAGGAACTTGTACGGATAGAGATCCACCGCCTTACCTATTCCTGCCACCATCACCACCAGTAGACTTGGACAGTGGGCCTTACATCCCGATTATACAGCTGCGCACCTGTAACATCTATGGTGTCTATAAGCCACGGTTGTTACATAAGTATGCCGCAATACCTTTGAGCTCTTTACTTGTTCGTTGACCTCAGAAATTAAAAAAATAATGTCAATTATTATTACAGTTATCATTGAATAGGTTAATTTTGACTATGTCTATTCTATTTTAGTCTGATATTGGTATTTTATATAGAGTTATTAAATGAAAAGCCCTATAAAAGAACATAAGTTTTTCTTTTATAAAGCTCTACCTTAGCTTTTTTAAATTACTTAAATTGTCTCCTTCACCCTAAGGTTGTCTGGCAGAGATCGCTCTGAAGCGATAAGACCGCCGTTGTGGACCTAAGTTAAATATTATTGTAAGTGAAAGAGTGTGTATTATTTTGTAGATTTTGGTGCATAATAAAGTGTATTTATTCATTCATTAACAATAGAATTCGTTATCAATTCTAATTCTATTAAATTGTCAAGAGCTCCTACTGATATTTTTTATTCATTGAATCGTAGATTATATAGCACATCTAGTTTCTATACTCAGCAATACTAGATATGCATCTCATGTTAATTTTTTTCCTTCGCCTCTGTAGTCTAGCAATCCGGTGTCGGACTTAACTTCTAGAGGTGCCGAGTTCGATCCCCAGGTCGAGCAACAAAATCAATGAGAAAAAGTATATTTTCAATTTTCAAATAAAAATGAAGTTGCCCGGGATTGAATATGTGCCCGGTTGGAGATAAACCTGCCACCTATCACATTGTGGGATTTAGTGTCTTCGGCTAGTCGTTGGTGCCCTGGTTGTACCTCTCCCTCTGAGAAATGGGCGTGAAGATACTTACTTAAATTTATTTTAAGTAGTAACTTCTCAGCTAATATGCATTCACAGACGCACAAATGCATACACACACACACACACACACACACATTTACACTAGCAAACACACACGAATTTGTTTGAATGTTACTTTAATAAATGTATTCCAAACATTAATAATTTCAAATAAACCCCCTACAAAACTTATATGTAACGTAGCTTAAAACCATTTCGATCGCTCCAGCTTTTATAATATATAAAAGAAACCGCGTCAAAATCGGACCATCCGTTGCTACGCACACGCACGCAATAAAGCACCTGTCGTTTTCTATCGGGGGTTGTAAAAAAAGGATTCCAAATATTCCAACCAAGCTGTTGCCCGCAGCGTCGCCCGCGTGGTCAATGGTCCCACGGGAATTTTTTTGGGTAAAAACTATCCCACGTTTTAATCCAAGTTACCTTCTATGTGTGTGCCAAATTTCATGAAAATCGGTTAAGCAGTTTTTGCGTGAAGTAGTTACAAACAAACATACTAAATTTCTATATATAATATTAGTAGGATAAATGTAATTGGTCACCCTGATACAGAAGTACGCCATAAATTCATTCGTAAGCATCTTAGTTCAAAATTTGGGCTCACCAAAAAGTTTCCCTCGTGGTCGGACGGCTCTCAAGCAAAATTGAAAATAATAAAGCCATAACACTTATTTCAACCGAAATTTTGTTCGGCTGTTTTATCTCAAACGTTTATTTTCATTTCAATTATCTTGAACTTTTAAGTTTTACTTAATACTTTTATATTAAAATCTACGTTTGTCGCTTCACTTTTCCACTTTATATAATACTAGCTGTTGCCTGCGGCTTCTGCCGCGTTTTCACAGTAACCCGTTGTACGATCTGGATTAAAAGAAGCCTTTATAAATCTATCTATGTTTCAAATTTCAGACAAATCCGTTCAGCCATTCGAGCGTGAAAGAGTAACATACACACATCCTTACAATCTTTTGCATTTATAATATTTATAATAAAATAGAGATCATACTCTATTTTTCCATATATCTATCTGTATTTGGTATAATTGTATTCTGGTATGAAAAGTAAGGAAATCAACGCACCGATAACGTTTTTCAGGTCGTAACAGTTCGAGTTCGTGAGAATTTGAAATAATATATTAAAATCTTAAATACTTTTCTTTTTTTATTCGAGACTATCTGTGTCGGCGAACTTCGTTTTACCGGTTCAGTTTGTATGGGAAAAATTAAAATGTTTTTTTTGAACAAAAATTCAAAACCAAAATTAGCTAAATCGGTTCAGCCTTTCTCGAGATTTAGTGAGACCAAGATATTTATACAAGATTTTATTTCCCTGAAATGATTTTACATTTGAAAACATTTTTTTTAGTAATGAATTCATCAGTTAATTTAGTATTAGATTTATATCGAAGCCGAAAGTATGATATTACCGTTGGGTTGTATATATTTATTGGCGTTAGTTTTTAATATTTGTTAAAGTAATCCCCGATCGGTACTAATACGGAGTAAAAATAGTATTTTTTATTTTTTTATTAATCAAAGCTTTAGTAGAATTTTTAGGTAATTATTTTGCGTTACGCAATATTTTGTTATAAATTTAGTTAAAAATACTTTTCATCTAATAAATAGATTAATTAAGCTTATTTCTAATTCAGATCCTCCAGTATTACCAAAATAAATAGTATGTAATTTTAGTCCATATCATAATAAATGTGTAAAAGATTGAATTCAGCGCATTGAAGATGTTTTTAAAAGACAGATGCAGTCGACTCAGAATGGGCAGCCGAAGAGGTTTTAAGAAATTTTAAAATTGAACACAACGAAGCTACTGAACCGATTGTAATGAAATTTGGCAGGTAGGTACTTTTTATCTCACTCACTATAGGTAAGTTCCCGTGTAAGAGGAGTAAAAGTCAAAATGTAAATTTCTTCCATCCCAGTGAGGTAGGCAGAGAATAGTGAGTGGCAAGCAAACGAAGCTCGCGGGTCGGCTAGTACTACATATTTGTTCATAAGGTAGAAGAATTTTTGCCAAGGCTGCCTAGAATTGACGCTACCATTATGAACGCCTATTAAATTTTAGTTTTCATCCCGACATAGAGTGACTTAAGGTGGTGTGAATACCGTATCTATATATCTATATATATACTAGCTGACCCAGCAAACTTCGTATCGCTTGACATTAATGCTTCGACAGTAGCTCAGTCTGTCGGATCCGATGTGAAACATTCCAAAATCAACAACGACTTGTTATTAAAAAAATAATTAAAAAACATTTTCCAGGAGACCAAATTGTGAATCTAAACCATTCTCGAATTCCCTTGAACATGCACATAAACCTTTATCAACATCGGTCCAGCCGTCTAGAAGGAGTTCAGAGACATACACACTCACAGAAGAATTATATATATAAAGATACACGTATCTTCACGCCCGTATCCCTGTAGAGTTTTGCAGAGGTACAACCAAGGCACCCGTGAATATGCATATATACAAATTTGTACAATTACAATAAAGAAATAATTTGCAAGCCAAATATTTTCTCTAAAATTATGATATTGTGGAGAAAAGCCGGCTTAATTAATTTCCAAGTGCTAGGTCAACAAAGAGACAACAATTTTAATAACTACTACCTGACTTTCGTGAAATGAAAACAAGCTCTGCGGCTTTAATATTTTTAATTGATGTGGTAGAGATCTGTACTTGCGCAAAAGGGTTCTGTTTCACTATTTTTTCTGGCATAACATTATACAGTAGTAGAGCCTAATACAGTATACTACCAGACAACTTGTGACTTCTTTTTAATCCCCTACGGAAAGTCTAAAACGAAAATTTAACTGTCAACAGTTTAACATTTCTGTGTACGAGAGTTACTCAAATAGTTGAAATAATAAAAAAAACAAATATACAGGGTGTATTTGACACCGTAACGAAAACTTTTGTGGTAGTTTAGATACATATCAGTCTTCAAAATTCCGTTAACAGTTTTTGTCGGAAACAAAATATAGTTAAATATTTAGCAGTTTTTCAGCCCGCAATGTATAGCAAACAAAGTATAGGTACGCATTAAGCCGCGCATCGCGAGCTGTAGGTGCCGACTTAATACCCTGTTTTATTACATTGCGGTTTTTAGTAAAAATATGTTATTTATTAGATTTTAAATAAAAATTGAGTTGCGTTAGAAAGTATTAATGAAATAATAATAAAATCAATAAAAAAATACAAATTTTTTGAAAAAGTCATGAAATTTCCGACATGAAATTGCAACTACATATGCATGTCTATCATGTAGGTACAGAATCCATGGTTTCATTTTTCGGTACGCTGTCATTTACACGGTGTATATATGAATAATTAAATAAAATTTTAGTCTGTAGTGTTTAAATTGCTTCGTTAAATTATAGTATCAGGCTCCTTTCCAAAATATTATAAATGATATTTATATAGGTGACAGCGAACAAGCATACGAATCTCCGAAAGGTAAGAGAAAACTGAGGCTGGGATGTAAGTGCTAGTCTTCGCTAGACTTCCACCAGGAGCGAGTGACATATTCATTTTGGTATCATAAGATTCCTGCCAGGGCTATTAGTAGTATAGTTGGTAACGACCTAAACTTTTGTATAATATTGGAAGACAAACAAGCATACGGATTTCCTATTGGTATGAAATTCACTCCGCTTAGAGACACCAATGGTCGCAATGATGCGTTGCAAAACCTGAGGCCGGGATGTTAGGCCTCGTGCAAAAGTAAGTTTACCGACTACATTATCCTCAGAATCGGATCACGTCATCGAAACGGATTAAAATAGCATGAATCTAGACATTTCTAAAGTGCATTTTAATATCCGTGTTTAAGAGGACTAGCCGTGCGTATAACAAGTACCTATTTTGTCCTAGTCTTATACGGTCATTATACAATGTACGTATTTAAAAACACGCAAAGCAACAACCCTGCGTTTTATTTATACCTATATTTATTTAATTTTGTAATTACTATCAATAACTAGCTATTGCCCGGTCAAAACCTAGTTTTTACTTGATCTAGTACGGATGTCCGTTACGATGACTACAGTTGGGTCAATGAAATGGGTCGCATTTGACATTTCATTAAAAGTTTTTACGGTGTTTTTGTAATAATATGACTTCTTTGTTTGACGTTTTCATTTTAAAATACATATTTTGTTTAGTTTTTGGGATTGCTCTTAGCATCTGCCATTAGACAAGTTTTAGTTTGTATCAAAATTACCCGATTTAGTGAAATTGGGCTTAAATTATTAGACATTAGTTATCATAAAAAGTTATGTCGGAGTTTTAAGTAAAGCTCTGTTCACCGTGGTCCTTACTCAAGCTCATTTAATAAGATTTAGCAGCAACGACGAAATACATGACACACTAATTTCTACATGAATCTTTTTCACTTCCCTTGTGCACTATAACTGACAAATATTCGACAAAACACTACCAAAATTAGCTAATTTTACTTAACACTTACAAAAATTCAATAACAGGAAAAAAACAGCGACCATTTTTTCTTTTGACCGTGCAAAAATTCCCATAAATAATATGTAATAATGAAATTTTACTTTTGACATACACTTACTAAGAATGACGTATGTCAAATGTGATCTTTTACATTGACTCTAGTGTAGCTAGCTACTAACTGCTTTGTGTTTTGCTCCTACCGAATGAATTTAGGCAGTCACTTTAGGCACGTTTAGGCATGTTCAGCCTGCGCTTACTTACCCAGAAATATATTAAGGTATCTATAATTACTAAACTAATATTGTCACTGTCAGTGATCAAAGCCAAGCCTTGATGATAGGCATGAAGAGTTTTGGGCGCCATCGTGAATGTGGATGGTTGTAATTTTTCATTATTATTGAATTTCGTGTTTATATTGAGTGAAATTGGTTAATTTAGGTGGGAATTAGATTAATTTTGTTTAGTGAAAGCGCACAAATAAATTTATCATGAAGAAATTAGTGTATCGTCTATTCCTCTCTGCCGTCAAATCTCACTAGATGAGCTTGAGTAACAAATCCATGAACTGAATATCCTGAACTGATATGACTTTGTACATAGTGACTAATGACTGTATAAGAATTAACTAACTTGACATCGGCAAAGTCGTGAAAAACGATCGAAAGCCATATTTATAAAAGAAGAAGAAGACGAAAGGCATCATTGTTAGAACAATGCCTCCCACTACTGCCACCAATTTACAATAGCCATTTTATTAATAAAAATGGACTAAAGTAGGAGTAAAATTATGTTTATTTGATAGTCCGTATCACATTGTAATAAAGACTATAATACCAGGACGAACCTTAGAATACTTTACTCCCTATTAGTAAGACGATAAAAGTGTAAAGTAATCATTGTAATTAAACTAATTCAAATACTATAATTATCTCCAACCCTGTCCTCAATATACTAATTATCAGTCGAGGTAATCACTATCCCTACTACGACATTACTAGGTACTGTAGTAATTATTTTAATATTTAGAATGCGAACAGACATATCTTTAACGTACCTTATTAATTGACCGCAACAAAAGGAAGACATTACATTTTCAACTACTATACCGTCGGCTTATTGCAAGAACTCAGCAACTGCAAAAAAATCACTAAACACGTTTTTTGATGTGAAACTGTGATTTATTTATTATTATTTATTATTTATTAAACCGATTTCTGGCGTGGCGACGCATGACGTGGCGACACGTTGCCACACTGTATGATGGTATATATATAATTATATATACCTAGTCTTGCCATAAATATTGTAATAAAGAAAAAAAATATTTTTTTAACTGCAAATAACATATATTACTTTTACAGTGTGTTAGTTTAATACATAAATATACAACAATTAAAAATATAAAAAGCTTATTCGAAGTGGTCTCCATTGGCTGCAATACAGTCCTTTAAACGTTGAGGCCAGTTATCAATAGAAGCACGCACTCTTTCCATGGGAAAATTCTTCACTGCCAATCGTATAGATTGTTTTAGGGACTCCAAATTATCATGGCGTTTAGAGCAAGCTGTACTCTCTAAAACTGACCATAAATCATAATCCAGCGGATTAAGATCGGGACTAGACGACGGCCAGTCTTCAGCTCTGATGAAGTCCGAAACGTTCGCTTCCAACCAAGACTGCGTGGACCGAGCTTTATGACCCGGCGCCGAGTCTTGCTGGAAGGACCATACTTGGTTATTGAACATGGTGATGTTAAGGGGCTTAACTACCTTCTCAAGAATGGTATCTTGATACACTTGTGCCGATGTTTTGATACCTTTTTCACAAAAATATGGCTCAGTCACTCCTTCATAGCTAACACCCCACCAAACCATCACTGAAGTTGGATAATGTCCACGTTGCACTCTGTCGACTAATTGGGAAGCTTCCTTAGAGCTTTGAGCATAAATACGGTCATTTTGTTTGTTAAAATGTTGCTCAATTGTAAAAATTTTCTCATCCGTAAACAAAATTTTTCTGTGACCTCCCTTTGCGTACCGCTTCAGTAATTGTTTCGATTTTACGACCCTATTCTTCTTTAAATTATCAGTTAAGAAATGACCAGAGCGTGTCTTATAGGCTGCAAGTCCTAAGTCATCTTTTAAAATACGCGACATGGTTCTAGGTGCTATCTTCATTTCCCGAGATAAAATCTTTTGCTTTCGGACAGGATTTCTTCGAATTCTTTCCCTTACTGCTTTGACCACCTTTTTCGTACGAACACTACGTGGACGGCCAGATCTTTTTCTGTCACAAACAGAGGAAGTCTCATTGTACCTATTAATAGCCCGGTACACAAACATTTTACTAAAACCAAGTGTATGGAGAGTTTTAAAAATTGCATTTGGCTCCATACCTACTTTGTGTAATGCAATCACAGCGATTCGGTTCTCTTTATCACCCCACTCCATTTTAATATCGCAAAATATTGTACAATGTATTGGCGCCAAAATGAGAAAACACAATGAACAATCGTATAAAAATGACAGATTCGAAATTCAAATGTAATATTTTTTTATTTTTAAGTGTAACAGTATTTATGGCCAGACTAAGTATATACAGTCTATATTATGCAGTAGTGTGTACGGTGTGGCGACGCGTCACCATGCTCAATAGACTGTGCGATTCTCTGCTATCGTAATATTTTATTTTATCATTATGACATATTTAGTTCCTATCACAATATTTTGTTTTTTTCTGCATATAACTTTTACAAAATAATGTCGATGTTTCACATCTGCCAGGCGTCCCGTAACGGCTCACATTTTTTCTCATCGATGGATTCATTTTGACATACCTATTCTACAAAATTTCTCACTAATTTCTAACTAATCACTTTAGGCGTTACGCAGCTTGCTATATACTATATAGGATAATATGGACAAATCAACATAAGCAGTAACTAATGCGAACTAAATTACCGTTCATCTTAGAATAATGAATATGTCACATAATGACCTCTTCTACGATATTTTTTATATTATGCAAATTAGTCAATTTCTCCCGCATTTCTAAACTGATTGAAGAAATGCGTTTTTTTTATTTTAAAGTGCGTACTTTCGAAATGTTCCCATTGGCATCTGTGGTATAGCGGTCCGGGTGTTGGACTTGACTGCATGAGGTCCCGGGTTCGAATCCCGAGTCGGCCAACAAACAGAAAATTGGGTTTTTCCAATTTTCTAATTACAAAACGTTACTGAATGTACTTCGGTTAGTCGTTAGTGACTTGGTTGTACCTCTGCCTACCTCTTAGGGAATATGGGCGTTAAGATACTTTTGAGAAAAATGCTTAATTTTTCTGTACTTAGATGACTTACTTATTGAAATCGATGTCGGTTCTTTGCAGTTTTACTGCGCTTAAATTGTATATGTTTTAAGATAGTGGATATGTATATTCTATTAATAGCTACATATAACCGTATTAAACACCATAAATGTTGCTGGTGCGTTACTATCTTGCGGCCGGGATCAAAAGTCACATATCATGCAAATCTGCCAACTAGGTAGTTATAACACAGAATGTTAGCACAGAAGGCGACAATAACGAGCACTGATTTCATGAAAGCAAGAGTAAATAAGGTACCAACATGAGTGAGCTGCTGCACTCTATCAAATTTTTTTAACAATATCCACACGGACACTTGTTACTTTCCGGCAAAATGGCGGATGATGCCAAACTGGCTAAAATCACTCGGTGACTATCCTCAGTGCGTATCGAATGGCTATGGAATCTCCAAAGATCATACTGCTGTCACCCTCGGACCTGCTGGCTGGCTCATCCAGAAATACACCTCTTTGGAGACAGCAACTTGAGGTAACACCATATTAAGCTGCCTTACATCCTGGGCTGCTTTTTAAGGCAGCTAACCCGCGATCGGTTGGGTTGGGTTGCAAAATAGACCATCTGCCTTCCTGCCAGGCAGCTCGTAAAAGGCGAGCTTAGGCTTAACTTCACTAACACCGTGACATCTGACTAAGTGGTAGAGTTTCGCAGCGATTCGCCCGGATTGATACCACCGCCTTACCTATTCCTGCCGCCATAACGTCATGACGTGTTCCGGTTCGGAGGGTAAGGTAGCCGTTAAACTTACTTTTGTAACAAAAGTAATTTTAACAGCTAATTTGTTCGAGGCCCAACATCCCGCCCTCAGGTTGGCAAAGCACCATTACCACCTTTGGTGTTTCTAGACCGCGTGAATTTCTTGCCATCAGGAAATCCATCTGCTTGTTTGCCTTCCAATATCAAAAAAAAAATTCTAAATACTGTATTTAACATTGAGTAAAAAATACGAAAATAATACGTTGGATGTGTGTAAAGTAAATAAAATAATAACATCCTTAATGTTTTATTTAGTTTAATTTTTAGTATTTGTTGTTATAGCGGCAACGAAAATACATCATTTTTGTGATCATTTCAGCTTTCTAGCTATTACGGTTTATGAGATACAGACTGGAGACTGGCAGACAGACTGACGGCGGAGGCTTAGTAATAGGGTCCGCTTTTACCCTTTGAATCCTAAAAATGTATAGTGAAATTGAGAACCTCTTTGTTTATTGGAACCGATTATAAAAGTAAGAGTCAATAGTCCACCTCGTTTTCGTAGTTTTAAATGTGATTGATAGTCAGGGGTCTAGAATACCGAGAACTTGGCAACTCTAAGACAATGATAAAGGAGAAACAGGTTGAAAGGACAATTCTAAATTTTCATTGCATTAAGCAAACAAGATCAATTTAACTCAATTCGACGGTGACAGTTCTGCTGATGTTGATCTTATCGTGCTTTGTCTTTTTCTATTTACGATAGTTCGTTGGAAGAAGATCTGGGCTGGGCAGAATAGACCAATTGTTTTATTGACCAAATTGACCAAAAAAAGACCAAGTCTTCCTGCTAGGCAGCTCGTAAAAGGCGAGCATAGGCACCGTGACACATGACTAGGTGGTAGAGTTTCGGAGCGACTCACCTGGATTGGTACCACCGCCTTACCTAGTCCTGCCGCCATAACGTCGTGACGTGCTCCGGTTCGGAGGGTAAGGGAGTAAACTTGCTTTTGCTCGAGGCCTAACATCCCGGCTTCAGGTTAGCAACGCACCATTACCACTTTTGGTGTCTTACCATCAGGAAATCCGTCTGCATGTTTGCCTTCCAATATCATAAAAAAAGCAATATCTTAAAATTACCATACACACATGTCAATTTTAAGATAATAAAAATGGCCACTAATGTCTAAGAACTCTTTCTATTGGATTTTAAAAGGTGATATCGACTTAATTGGTACTCTAATGCAGTTAACAGGAAAACATGCCGAAAATCACGTTTCTGAATAAAATAAGTTAAAAATACATTTATTTTTGTAGAAAACCTTATTAAATATACATTAAATAACGCTTAATAGTTACAATTATAATACTATTTTAACCTACAAAGTCATTTACTTTATTGTAGACTTAATATATTTGATTTGTAACACACATATTCGTAGTATTTACCCTCTTTAATTTTTGGGGCTTTGTAAATGATAACCAAATTTATTAAAACGCAAAGCAAAACTCAATTTTAGGTTTGTGTAAAATGAAACAATATTAAAGTTCTACTATTTAAATTATGCGCTGCGGCTTTACACTTTTTATACTTTTATTTTTAGATTGGCTGACCTAATCTAAATTTAAGGGAAATGATTAATTACGTAGTAACAACTCTATATAGATATCTTTACATTCGGATTTTCAAAGCTTGATGAATATAGCCGAAGCGCATAACTCAAATATTCTACTACTAAAATGTAGTAGAATATTTAAATGGTAATGGGTAAGATTTTTTGGAATGGGTAAAAACTTCTAAACTCGCGTCAGGACACGTGACCTGTTCGAAAATTGATAAGACGGCGCAGGAAGCTTGCGCGAATGTTCGTGTTGTCATGTTTGTGTACGATAGCGCAAAAAATGAATATTGTAGTCTACCACATAAATGATAATAGTTTCATACAGATAATTAAAGCAATTTGTGCAAAATTATTCCCTAACCATTCCAAAATATCAAAAATGCACAACGTTAATATCCGAGTTTTCACTTCTGCCGACACTCCCGGATCGCAACCCGTCTTTTTATTTTTGTCGTGTTATGTCATTCATGCGGTCATATACGAGTACGTAGCGAAGCACGTACCGGGCCGCTAATTTTACATAAGTAATAAAGTTTTTTTAAAAAAACCTATCTAAATCTATTGCGCAGTTCGGTCCAGAATAGACCATTTACCTTTCTGCCAGACAGCTTGTAATATGCTAGCATAGGCTTGCCGTCACTATCACAATGACATCTACTAAGTGGTAGAATTTCGCAGCGACTAGCCCGGATTGATACCACCGCCTTACCTATTCCTGCCGTCATAACGTCAGAGCTTGCCTTTTACGTGTTCCGGTTCGGAAGATAAGGTAGCCAGTAAAATTACTTTTGCTCGACACTTCATATCCCGGCCTCAGGTTGGCAACGCACCATTACCACCGTCGGTGTCTCTAGGGAGCGTAAATTTCCTACCATCAGGAAATCCATATTATGCTTGTTTGCCTTCCAATATCATCAAAAAATATACATTGTTACAGACAGCGAAAAAAAACATTGTTTTTTACTAAATAAGTAAAACAAGTATCTTCACACCCATATCCCTGAAGGGGTAGGCAGAGTCTAAACCAGGTACCCATGACTAGCCGAAGACACTAAGAGCGTCTTTCACCATCTTCAAGTAAAGCTCCACGTAAGCTACTCGTCGATTAATGTGACAAGTAATCTACGATCGTATTTCATCACATCCGAGTAGCGTTAACCACCACATAAACTGGACCATAACTAACTTGCCACTTTGAGTGCCAAGTAACGTGTTTAATCGACGAGTAAGTAATCGCCGCGTCCTTTCCTCATCTACTTACCAGATGTTCTGTGCGTAGTTTTTATTACCTTTGTAGATTATTTTGCAAAAAAAGGATAAGTACTTATTATTGATAAATGTCTTTGGTTAAGTTCATTGAATTACAATTGGAAGAATTGGAACAAGCCTTAACACAACGAATTCCCAGATTTGCTTGATTTCGGCGGTCCTCCGAACCTAGCATTAAACTGGTTTTCTACTTCATGTTACTCTTTTTTCCATGTAGTGCATCAGTTTGTCTTATTAATAATCACATCTTTAAATTTTATTATCAAACTCGTTAATACTTCACGTTCCTAAATTGTAAAATTTGCAATCCTTTAACAGGATGCATGATATTTTTATCGTATAGCAAAGTATTGTAAAGCGTATCGCTTCTATGGTGTAGCGGTCCTGCATCGGACTTGACTTCTTGAGGTCCCGTATTCGATCCTCGTGTTGGACATGTCGGCAAAAGGCTTGCTAGTGTCTTCGGCTAGTCGTGTTTGGCGTGGTTATCCCTCTGCCTATCTCTTCGGTGATATGGGCGTGAAGATAATTTTTTTATAGTGCTGTAAATTACTTGATCAAAATAATCAGTACTTTATAAAATGTAAAACGTACGTGTGAAGTTTTGTTTATAAATTAAATTATCACGCATTTTGTTGTGCGCACTTTCGTATTTCAAAATCTAGACAAATGTTTTGACGTCTGATGTTTTTGACAGTAATGACAATGGCATTTGTAAGGAGAAACATTCCTTTCGTACTCTCATTCCTTTAATCACCACTTATGTGGCAAGTTGTTAGTTGACACTTTGCTTTCATTGGTGAAACTGAAGCAAATTACTCGGAACTTTTACTAGCCGAGATGGTGAAAGAGGCCCTAAGTCCCACATTGTGATAGGTGGCTATCGCCAATCGGTCGCATATCCAATCCCGAGCAACATTTATTTTTAATAGAAAATAAGAAATTTCACATTTTCTTTCTGTTGCCCTACCCGGGATTTGAACCCAGGACCTCATGAAGTCAAGAACTGCTAGACCACAGAGGCGATTTTTACTATGTAGTGATTATTATATTAGTCAACACCTATCAACAATACTTAACAATAATCTAAAGTAATTCTATTAGTTCGAGTTCTGTAAAAGTCTTGTTGTACATTTTAAAAATAATTGCAGTTAGAAACCTATTTAAGTGCAGGAATACGAATATAAGTAGGTAATTATATATCATAATTATATTTCGTTGTGAGTTTTCAGCAAATTACTTATCATGTTTTAGCATTATTACTACTAGTGGTCGCCCGTTGGTCGAAATTCGACCATAATAAATTTAAATATAATACGCTATCTTCATCTCTCATCACCAACCAGCCTATCGCCAACCGGGCACATATCCAATCCCGAGCAACATTTTTTTATTTATTAGGAAATTGGAAAACCCAAATTATTGTTTTTGTTGCCCGACCCGAGATTCGAACCCGAGACCTCATGCAGTCAAGTCCAACACTTGAACTGGTGATTGTGAATGTTTTTATTTAGATTTTTCGATGTTTAATTTTAAACTGTTTGTCGTAAGAAGCGAACATAGGTTAGGTGTATACGGGATACCAAAAAGACTTGGTTGCCGAGTAGATACTGTAAAATCTTTAATTCATTACTTATGTTTAAATATCCTTTTCCGTTGTGGTGAGTAGAGTAAAGACAATTTTTGTTAAAAGTATTCATTGCAATCTACAGCACATTTTCTTAGAGTTTTCGATGTTTTATTTTACGAGTTATAGTTACCAATTTGCAAGAGTCTATATTTCAAACAATTCGCTGATAATCATAAAGTAAGAAGTTTTTAATAGGCCTGACAAAATCATTTACATAAATCATAATCATAAGCTTTATTATCCTATGTTTTAGTTAATTGAACGTAACGAAGATAAATTACCTTAAATTTAAAGAAATAACCAAATAAAGTTAACTATTAATTCAAAAGTATGTATTTTTCGGTTTTCCCGTCGACTGGAATTACTCACGTGCTTATTAAGTACAAATGAATAAAAAATAATTATGGCAATTATTTTTTTATTGTATTGTTATTTAGTTTTTTTGAATGATTATTTCTTGTCAATAAAACTTTATTACAAGGAAACTCCGATCACGTTTAGTGGAGCGATGTTTGATTTATATCTCGAAATCAAAGATCTCTCGATGCATCTTTAAGACACCTTTTTGAAATGGGTAAATTTTCAAAATTCTCTCTCTCTCTCTCTCTCTCTTTGGGCCTCTGTGGTCTAGCGGTTCAGGTGTTGAATTGACTGCATGATGTCCCGGGTTCGAATCCCGGGTCGGGCAACAAAAAGAAAATTTTTGTTTTCCAATTTTCTAATAAAAAAATGTTGCTCGTGATTGGATATGTGCCCGGTTACTTTTTAATACCAGTACTTTTTTTAAGTTTAAAGAAAAAAGTGAAAAATAATTTTTATATGTTTAACCTAAAAAAAAAGATTCACACAAAATCCGAAAAAATAATTTGATTATTTCACTATCACATCGCGATTTGATCTTCTTTTTTCAAATAAAGATTTCAAAAATTTTCTTTTTTCGCAAACAAATTTTCCCTCTTGTAGTTCTTAATAATGTTAAAATTTCATAGATATTTTAACAATGCATGAAAATTTATAAAATATGTGCGTAACAAACATACAAAAATGACCGGCTCGTTGGTCGAGTGGCTAGCGTACACTTATAACTACATCTGGATGTTTATTAAATTTATTCTGGTATCTATTTAAGTATTTCTATGTATTCGTATCGTTGAATAACACCCATAACACAAGCATATAATTTGCTTACTTTGGGATTAGATTCAATTTGCGTAACTTGTCCAGAGATATATATTTATTATTATTCAAAAAAAATACAAACGTAGTCAAATTGACAACCTCGTCCTTTCTGAAATCGGTTACAAATCCATTACAAACGCATCTCATCAATTATTTTTTTACTATATAAATAAAAGTTACTGACATTACAGTTTTCAATCGTTTTTCAAAAAAAAACGCGCAATATTTTCATTTCCTTGTTCTGTTACTTGAAGAATATAAACTTATCTAGCTTATTACAGATCCTTTACCATGAGTTTAAGGCTTGTAGAGTTTACTATACTCGCTACCGTCTCTGTAAATTATTTGTATGAAAACTTTGAACAGCGCCTCTACTGGTGACTAAGAGAAACACATTTTTAGACCAAAAATGTCATAGATTTCGACACGTAACTAACCGAAAGTAATCTATACCAACTCATGGTAAATACTCAGGACGCCAAATACAAGCAGTTATGAGGGGGAAAGGAATGTTTAAAGAAGGGATAAAACCAATTAATAAACATGGACTAACGTAGGAGTAAAAGTTTAGTTGATATTATAATCTGTATTACAAGGTGATAAATACTTTAATTTCAAATCTGTCACAATTCTGTATTACACGGTGATAAATACTTTAATTTCAGGCTGAACCTTGGAGTATTTTACTCCGTCTTTATTAATAAGAGGGTAAAAGTTTTAGTATGAAATACTCGAAAGTACTAATGTATTTTTGTATGGTATGGGAGCTTATTGGTCCCATACCATATAAAAGTATATTAGTTCTGTCGCTTCGCAACGTAAATACACTAATCGCTGTTCTTTTGTTTTTGTGAATGAATTGAATTTTGAAATGAATTGTTTTTACGTTATAGTATACTAACTGACCCAGCAAATTCGTATCGCTTGACATTAATGCTTCGATACAATGTAAAACATTCCAAAATCAACAACTACTTATTGTTTGAAAACTAATTAAAAATATTTTTCTTGCAGACCAAATTGTGAATCTAAACCATTCTCGAATTCCCTTGAACTCACATAAAACTACATACTTACTTTAGTACATGTACAGATATTTTCTACGCACCTTTAACCTACGGAACTCTAGTTGGCTCTGGTAAAGCTTCATAATACCTCTTCGCGGAACAATTTGTCCTCGGGCATGAATATCTATTACTGGCTCTCAGTACAAAGGTTTTTAAAATAATTATGGATCTATTCATATTGTCAAAGCCATAAATATTTCTAACCTTGCCCTTTGCCTTAACAAAAATATATAGCCCGGTGAAGTTGTAAAAACCTCGGTTAGCAACATAGCCAATTCAAAAAAAACCTACGTAGGCATACATACATATTATACATAATACAGTGCATAATTTTCTTTTATAATATTGTCATTTGACACAGATTTTCTATTAAAAATATTTTCTGCAGAGCCTCTACTTCAAAATTGACCCTGAGCTGTTCGTTGCTTTTACTTTGGGGACTCATGACACTTCCTAGGTTTAATATTTTTATTATGTAATAAACACCCATTAGGAACTTATCCAACCTTTTTGTGAAAATATTAAAAAAGAAATGATTTCAAGTGTCCACAAAAATAGTGTCATATAAACTAAAGTGATAGTAAAATGATAGTGGAAACCTCAAAAAAAATTAAGTCTTATCCAAAAATTGATATGGATTTGATGAAAAAAAATGAATTTTAGTTCTAAGTATCTTTCAGATATCTTTTAAAATAAATGTAAGACTACTTGGAGAATAATCAAGGAAAATTCAAATAATATTAATAAAAGTCATAAAATTAAAAATATAATTACTAAAATCATAAACACAAATAACATTAAAACTATGTCTGAACTTTTTAATAATCATTTTGTTGAATGTGCAAGTAAATCAAAAATAAAATCTTATAACTATAATACTCATGTTACACCCAATGAAAATACAATGTTTCTTTCTCCTACTGATGCCATTGAAATATTTAAAGTAATCAAATCACTAAATAATACATTCTCGGTAGGATATGACGAAATTAGAACAGATATTATTAAAGAATGTAACAAATATATATGTGCACCATTGACACATATTATAAACTTGTCATTCGAAAATGTCGTATTTCCGGAAAAACTTAAATTGTCTATAATCAAGCCCCTGTATAAAAAAAATGACCCAACTAATATTAATAATTATAGACCAGTAACTCTAATACTGATAATTGCTAAAATTTTCGAAAAAGCAATGTTAACCAGATTAAATAATTTTCTTGAAAAAAATAAAATTTTAATAAATGAACAATTTGGATTTCGTAACAACAGCTCTACAACATTAGCGTGCTACCAATTCACTAAAGTCGTTACAGAATCTCTAAATTCTAAAAAACCAATTACCGCTGTATTTTTAAATATGACAAAGGCCTTTGATTTTGTAGACCATCTTAAATTGCTTAATAAGTTAGAGAAATATGGTGTTAGAAGAAATGCATGGCATTGGATACAAAGTTATCTAGAAAATAGAAAGCAGTGCACTGAGATTAGTAAAATCTTAAATGGAGTTAAAATATGCCATAGATCCAATTTTCGAACAAATTATTTTGGGGTACCTCAAGGTAGCATATTGGGGCCCTTGCTATTTATTTTATATATTAATGACCTCCCAAAAGTCACGACACATCCATGCACATTGTACGCAGATGACACTACCTTATTCTTACAATGTGAAAATGTTAATAATTATGAAAATGACATCAAAATTACGATAAATAAAGTAATTGAATGGTTATATAATAATAATTTAAGCATCAATATAGAAAAAACTAAACTACTACAATTTAACATTTAACAATCAAAATATGAAAAAAATACCGTTAAATACAAAACATGGTAATAAGGTAATAGAGGAAGTAAACAATGTCAAATTTTTAGGTATTAGATTTGACCGCTACTGTAATTGGAAATCGCATATTGATATGTTATTTGATAAGTTAGACAAATTTGTATATGCAATAAGGCGATTACGTCAAGTTATTTCTAAGGAAGCAGCGTTAACTGCGTATCACGGTTATGTGTCATCTGTTTTGTCATAAGCATTAAAAGTTCAAAAAAGATGTGTAAGGGCAATTCATAATGCAAAACCGCTAGATACTTGTAAACCTTTGTTTAAAAAATACAACATATTACCACTACCTTGTATATATATAAAAGATATAGTAATGTTTGTAAAAAGGTACCCTCACTTGTTTACATCGAATTTACGAGATAAACAAAGACCCACCAGGTATGCCGGGAAATTATTGATTTCTAAATGTAACAAGCTGTTCTCCAAAAATGTCCATGTAATGGCTATAAAAATATACAATAAAATACCAAATGAAATAAGAAATTTACCAATAAATAAATGTAAAATAGAATTATGTAAATGGCTTATGGAATAATGTTTTTATAATTTAAATGAATTGTTCACAAATGAAAATAAGTAATAAGTATTATCACACTAGAGTAATATTCCATTTCTCTTAGACCAGTGTTTTTGGAAAACAACTTAATGTAATTTTAATTTTTATTAAATGGACATGTAAATAATGTATTTATTAATAATAATTCTACATTGGCATATTAGAATTATTTAATCAAATTATAATAGAAGGATGTAATTAATGTAATAGTAGTTGTAGTTTTTTTTGTTTTGTTATGTCTTGGGAATTATTTTTAATTGTTGAACTCGTTTAAGTTGGTTAATTTTGATATTAGTTATTTATTATGTGCTTTCAATTTGTTGTAGAATTTGCATACCAGTTGTACTGGTGAAGTAGGTGAAAATGTAAAATAAATAACATAAGACCTTTCATGTACACCACTTCAAAGCAACTAAAGACATTTATTATTATTATTTCTTTTTCTACTATATATATGTTTCGGACATAAGTGATGCAAGTTTGACAGGATATACGTCGCTTTATGCTGACGAGACGAGTATTTTTTACCCAAGCAATCAATCCAAGATGTTATTTCTGAAGCTCTACTTACCAAGTTTTAACAGCATGACTCATATTTTCGGAAAAAAGGCTGTGACATACGGATGAACAGACAGAAACGATGAATCTACAAAATTCCGTTTTATGCCTTTAACTACGGAACCCTAAAAAGTGCTAAATCATCCACCAGGTGCTAATATTTTTAAAAGCGCGCTAAACACTGCAAAAAGCGCTTAATTTAACGCCTAAAGCGCTAAAATAGCAGCATTGGGGGTAGGTTGCAGATTTGCAAATTAGGCCTGGCGTATCCACGTATAAAGTCCCTATAGGTAACGGTTGTCTCATACCATCAGGAAATCCTCGTTTATTTTCTTATATTATTTTTATTTGTCTTGTATTCATATTTTTTGCCATTTCCTTGTTCTGTAAAAATAAATCTACGTAATCTATTCGTATTGCGTCAGTCGAAAGTATTTTTAACTTGAATTATGCCCATTATAAATAAATGCCTACAGACGAATTTCGCTTAAAAAAATTATGATGAAATGAATTTACAAATTTTAATTGCAGACGCGAATTGTTATCATACTTACAAATTACACGTTTTTCCCTAACGTTCTGTTGGTCAATGGCAAAAACAGTTTTCTTCGGAATTAGACAATATGTCTATGTGTACGTCCGTCCGTAAATCACAGCTACTCTACCAAAGAGTATATATTATAATTACTACGTAATAAGCGGCTGGACTTCCATAGATACATAGCAAACCCGAATTTTGTATAAAGTTTACTTAAAGTGACACATGTCACTCGACATAACATGGTGAAAAGGTATAACCCGTATAGTTTGAAAGTAAGCCTAAAGGCATTTAGATATATCGCAATTAGTGTCATATGATTTAGGTGGATAAAAAACATAGCAAACTTATTTTTTTTATTTTTCATATGAAAGTTACCCCAAACTGCGCTTTACTCCCAAACTATTGGGAACACAGTTGAACCTTAGCAATTAAATGAATTCTGTAAACCACGTATAAAGTTGTTTTTTACTAGGGCCTGTGCCACACACAAAGAGAAAAACGGCCGTTGACCTTTAGTTCAAAACAAGGCAAATTAACATTTCTTGAATCGCTTTAAAAAATTAAAAATGTTATTATGCATGGTTAACTTGCAGTAATTATGCAAATTTCTATAAGTGTGCTACTGTATTGTTATACATAATCTAACATCTAGGTATATATAGGAAATTCTATCTGTAATCATTATTCATACAACTTCGTTAACTATTGAACTTATAAACATAAAATTAGATAGTGAGCTAGTTTATAAGCATACCGTTTTAGCTAAACATAATTAAAACGTTATAATGATGTTAACTACGTAATTAGAAAGAGAGAAAAAAATATCGCGCCCATATCCTCGAAGGGGTAGGCAGAGGCACAACCAGCGCAGCGCACCCACGAGTAGCCGAAGTCATTACGTCCTATAATGTGATAGGTGTCATGCCTATCGGCAACCCAGCTATTTTATATTCATTACAAAATTGAAAATACGCATTTTCTATTTTTTTTGTTGCCCGACCCGGGAATCGAACGAGGGACCTCAAGAAGTCAAGTCCGTTGCTTGACCGCTAGATTGCAGAGGCAATAACTTTAATAAGAACTAAAAACACAATGGGGCTTAAAACTGGGGCATTGTCTTAAAAACAGTTTTGACATTTCTGGATGAACTCGACGCTCACCCCGCCTTTTACCACGAACTTTGATAATTTTTTTAATATTCGTTTGAAACAGATTGTAGTGAAAATTTTTAATAGTGTTTAGACACCAATTTATTGCCAATTGATGTCTTACGATACAAATTTTGCCGAGTTGGATAGTCTAAAATGTTTGTTATATGACAAATTCGAAGTGCGTTTCCAAAGGGTTTTAACGCTTACTGAACTATCTCCGCTTAATGTCATGTCTGTTTTATTGTACTAACGAGATCCCCAAATTGTAAACTTTGTGATTCGGAAGTTAAAGGGCTTTACCTAGTTACCTGATGTGAAACCACACAACTTTCTGATTCGGCTTGATCATCAACGTGGGACTAGGGTTGTCATCCTTCTGAATGTATCCTAATGTTTAACTTTCAACTATTTCTGCACTAGTCGATAAACTCCGTTCACTTGGCACCTACCTTGGGGACTTGGCGTAAAGATATGTGTAATATGTAAGATTACCCGTTTTATTTTTTTTTCTCTACATTCCGGGTTTCAACTATTTGGTCACTTTAAACTGAGTGTTTATTCTGTAATTTTAAAATACATTTTGAGTCGGGAAAAAATAAGAAATAATTTGTGAAGCATATACTACAAAACAAAAAACAATAAACGAAATCGGACTATGTACGTGTTAATGAATTATAAAATTTACATTTTTATAAGTTTGACCCTTTTCCCTAGAAAACCATTTTAATAAGTGGGATAAAAAGTAGACTATAAAGTTTCGTACGAACAGTTATGTAGATTTGGTCCGAATCGCAGTCAGGATACAGACCGACACGCGGGCAACAGCTAGTACTTTATAATAAATTGTTTTTAAAACTTTTTACATTTTTGTGGTTTAAAAATTATAGACACACAACACACACTATCTTATATGAACAAAACCTAAAATCTTATATATATAAAAGAAAGTGGTGTTAGTTACACTATTTATAAGTCAAGAACGGCTGAACCGATTATGCTTCAAATTGGTGGGGAGGTAGCTTAAAACCGGGAGAAGGACATAGGATACTTTTTATTCTGTTCAATTATGAGGAAACTGAGAAAAACAACATTTTAATTTTTCCCATACAAACTGAATGGGCGGAACGAAGTTCGCGGGAACAGCTAGTTTCAAATATACAGAACTTTATTACAAAATTGAATGTGTTGTAAAGGCGTATATGATAAACATAGTCAAGACAGTCTCCTAGGGAAAGAACTCTTAAAAATCACGGATCTGGATAAACTAACTTTAACATTAAAATTGTGAAGTCCGTAGGTACGGTATTTCAAAGATACACGACAAAACTCGAGAACTAGATCCTAGAACATAAAATTCACTTTGTTATAATAAATATGGTATAAAACAAAGTCGCTTTCCGCTGTTTAACCTTATGTATGCTTATATCTTTAAAACTACGCAACGGATTTTGACTTTTTTCAATAGTGATTCAAGAGAAACGTTTGTATGTAAAATAACAGAAGTTTATCTGTGTGAAACTGGGACTTTTAAATCATGGATCTAAAGCGAACCTAGTAGCTGAATGTCAGTCAGGGTAAAGGTTTTTGTTGTTATGAGATTTAAGAAAAAAAAATTAAGTCAATCGGAAAAATATTGAAATTTCAAATTAAATATAGCTTTCAAATTTACACAACTATTGTAATAATTATCGAGAAAATTATTAGTTTTACTGACGTCTGCCAAAAATATGACATAATTGTTCACCGTAAAAATATCCAAACTGTAAACTTTTTAATCATTAGGAATTGAGGGTGATTAATTATATTTATATGGCCATACCATATACTACATTCCAACATGTTTAACTTTTTACCCGAAAATGTGTATGTGTGTGTGTGTGTGTGTGTGTGTGTGTGTTTGCTTGTGACATAACTTCTGAACGGAGCAACTGATTTCGATTCAGAATTGTCGTTTTAATGATGACATCAATAGATCTGATGGTTCTGAGCTTTCATGTAGGTCCAGGGTTTGTTGAAAATTGTTATTTTTGCAGCTTCTGATACTTTTATGTTTTTTCGTATTTTTAGAAAAATACAGCAAACTACCACCTTAAATTATTTGAAAACTGCCAACGGTCTCAAAGCTTGTCACACAATTTTTACCGATTTTATTTTACAGTTGGAGCCCAGGTGTACCGGACAGTTTTACCCTTCATTTTAGTTTACAGTCATTGTAAACAACACTTGTAGGTACTTCTCCAAATATATTTTAATAAAACTGGTTTTTACGCATAAAAATATGGAAAAAATATTTTGTTTTTAGTTGTTTTCCCGAAATATTTTTAACAAACTGTTCGATCGTCAGCGTAGAATATACTTTGATACAAATTTTTGTCCATCTATTTTAATAATATTTTTTTTAAGTTTATATTTGAATTTGGCTCCCTTTAAATATGCATCAAAATCTGTCCATAGGTTTAGCCGTGAAAGTGGAACAGACAAACGAACTTTTGCATTTTATCATAGTATCGACGAATTATAAGTCAATCATCATCATCGGGGAGAAATATCCAAAAAATATGTAATACTAGTTGTTAATCGTGGCTTTGGTCGCACACACACACTTCCATACTTGTAATATTCTTCTTCTTTATTTAAGTTTTGGCCTTCACGTTAGTATTTTGCCATTCGTCAAGTAGAAATTTGCATCAAATTTTATATCAATTTTGATCAATTATAATTAGTCATAAGTCGTCAGTAAGTCATGTCAGGCTCTTGGGTAAAGCGGCGGCCCTATTACACAAGCTCATGTAAGGAGATTTGGCGGCAACGAGGAAATACATGATACGCTAATTTGTTCATGATTATTTCATTTGTGCACTTTCACTGAACAAAATTATACAAAATGCCACCAAAACTGACTAATTACACTCAATGTCAACACAAAATTTAATAATTATGAAAAAGCGTCGACCATCTTTTATCTCGATGGCGCCAAAACTCCACTTTTATTATTGAATAATAATACTTGTAAAGAGTGCATTACATCAAAAATAGAACATTTGACAAACACAAATATATTGATGATAACAATAAAAGATCACAGATGGCGCACAAACTATATACATAAAGTTTGGAAACAAAGGAGTTGGTCTTGATAAATGAAAATGGTGTTCTTTGCAAAAATGTATTATAATCTAATTTCGACCAATGCGTGACCACTAGAATTTAAAAATACATAAATAGATAATAAATGTTTTGAAGACCGCAAATGCCATACGCGCTTATCTGATGCTTACCACTACATAATACGAGTACATAGTATAAAACAAAGTCGCTTCCACTGTCCATCTGTCCTTTGTATGATTAAATATTTAAAACTACGCAACGGATTTTGATACGGTTTTTTTAATAGATAAAGTGAATAAATTGAAAGGTTTATATGTATATTTCATAACCGTGCGCCTGGTCGGGCCGCTAGTATTATATAAAATAAAGTGGTGTTAGTTACATTATTTATAACTTAAGAATGACTCAACCGATTATGCTGAAAATTGTTCGGCAGGTGGCTTAGAACCAGGAGAAGGACATAAGATACTTTTAATCCCGTTCAATCGAGTGGAAACTGAGAAAAACAATATTTAAATATTTCCCATACAAGCTGAACGGACAAAAAGATTTAAGTTCTGTAACAGTGAAGTAAAATTTCTCAGGTCCAGTGATAATTTTACTCTTCAAGTTCCCTCTCGTAACACTTACTACTATAGCCGCTCTTTTACCTCGCAAGCAGTGAGGCTTTGGAATAGATAGATATTGATTCTTCCCATAGATATCAAGAGAGCTCCAAATATTAATATTTTCAAAAGTATGTTAAAGCGTCACTTTCTGCGTTTACTGTGATTAATACTTATATTGCTCGTTATAAATTCTAATACCTATAATTAAAACAGGTTTCTGCTTTTAGGATGATTTATTTTGTCTATTAGTAGGTGCATTTTTATATTTTTAAGAGCACCATTACACAGTATTCTGTTAAATCTTGTTCCATACTTGGGTTGCCTGGAAGAGATCGCTGATTTGGCGATAAGGCCGCCTTTGTGTATCTTATAATTTAAGTTTTATTTGATGTATTTGTAATTTATCTGTATTTGGTGCACAATAAAGAGTTATTGTATTGTATTGTATTTTATAACCAAGAAAACTGACTTTACCTGTCAGCTCTTAATACACCAAAATAGGTTAAATAGCAAGACTGGTGGTGGCTGTGTAACCTTACATTCTCCTGTTACTAAAATGACAGTGGTTTGTCTGGAGAGTAGTGTAGCCGGTAGACTTTCACATTAAACCTAACATTAGAGGGATATGAGAGCGACTGACCTGTATCATCTATGATGTGTGTAGACTTACAGCCAATATTAATAATCAATCCTAATCCAAAACTTGCTGTCCAAGATTGATATTTTGATCCAATTTTATATTATCGCTTGCCAATAACATATCTGTGGACAGGATAAATATGACAATTACGTATAGAATAGGCCCGCGGATACGCAGCTATCTAGATTACTTGAAATCCATCTTTAGAGATACATTATTAACATTGGTCGTTAGACCACGATTGCGTCTTCTGTGGCGTTCAGGGGGTGGAAGGATTTTGGTACGGTTTTTTATAATTTCAAAGCTGCCGTGATCTTTCCATACCTTCAAGTTTATCAGCTCATTAACAGCTCAAATCTGCTAATAATGGACATAATATTAACATCGAATGTTTTTGGTTGGTCTCTGTCCTGTGGCTAGGGTGGTGGTAGGTCTTGTCCGCAATCCGACGCTCTGGACCAGTCTTTCTGTGTGTGTGTGTATGTGTGTGCGATGGTGTGTGTGTGTGCATGTATCTGTGATTGTGTGAGTGTAATTGTAAGTGAATACGTGTATGTGTTTATGTGTATGTGCAAGTGTCTAAGTTATTATAACTTGGAACGGACAGACTGATTTTGATTTAGATTTTTTTTTTAAAGTTGACGTGATCAGAAGTTCTTGGCTATATTACGTGTAAATTTTGTTGGGTGTCATTTTAATTTTAGTATTATACATCTATTAAAAAATAATTATCCTTGAAGACAAAGGCAGAGTTACTACCAGGAAACCTCCAACTGTACACATCACATTATTACATCTATTAAATTTTAAAATACCTTAAGCATTAATCACTGTAATTTACGTTTTGTAATCAGAAATAATTACAAACTATTAAACATTTAACTAATGCATAGAGGTGGTCATTTTTATCTTTAATGGCCATTATATCATTATATGGCGGTTGTGGTTCTTGTTATTCCCTGGATAGTGTTATTATGATTTAATTATCGTTTCGTGTTTATACTTATACTTTGTGGTAGCTTATATTCGACCTTGGTAGTTTTACCAAAACCGCGTTTACTGTTTAAATCCGACTTCAATCATTGAAGTAAAACTGCAAAATACCTACTTCAAATATCTAATTGTGCAATTTCTTTATTTTTTTTACGAATCTTGGACAATATCGCACTGCTAATGATTTCGGAATAACACATAAAACACATAAATTTTATCAACATCCCTTAAGTAGTTACGAGTTAAAAACAAAAATACATGAACTTTTGCCTATCTTGACCACATCCGTTTCCGTGTTGATCCGGGTCTCCTGTGTAGAATAGATCATCTGAATTTCCTACCCAGCAGCTCGAAAGAGGCGAGCATAGGTTTAATGGGTCACTGCCATCAAGACCACTGGTGGTAGAGTGTGCAGCACTTACCCGGGTAGGGATCCACCGCCTTACCTATTCCTGCTGCCATCACGACATCGTCGGGTTCCGGTCCGGAGGGTAGGGTAGCCAGTAGTCTTGCACAATAGGCCTAACATCCCGGCCACAGGACAGTGACGCACCTATAATATCTATGGTGTTCATAGGCCACGATATTTCTTAAATTCAGGGGAGCCGTGACAATATTCACTGTCTTATTACATAAAAAAAATCATTTTAAGAATATATAAACACAAAAGTGACATCTTGTCAATGATGAAGTTGTCGACATAAGCAAGGAAATATGAATTATTAAGTATAACTCAAAAACCACTAGTTCGAAAATGATGAAGTCTATCTTTGATCCATTTCTCTCTTTCTAAAATAGAAGTCACTGAGTAATCACGTAACAAAAATGCCTATTATGAAGTTTGTTTTTTATTTTTTGCACTTGCCCTGTGCTTGGATTAAATTTCAATACATTTTAAAGAAAGAAAAAAATTTCACCCCATACAGGATTTAAACCCGTAACCTTTCGTATCAAGCCGGCGAATGCTCTAACCATTTGAACTACTGAGGATTCAAGTCCCGTGGCGAAATGTTTAATTCCTTTCTTACCCGTTAACGCGGGTAGTTATGTCCTGTAGATACACAGTTCTGAGTACCTACTACATGAGTTCATCGTTACAGATGAAATTCACATTTATAATGGCCGTAACTTTTGTTTCTCTCAAGGTATTTTTAATTTAGCACTTGCCCTGTGCTAAGGTTCAAATACAGCGGGGTCGAAATTTTTTATTTTTTTTAAATTTATAGGTACTTCATGGATGTGTGTAGTACCAAGAAAATAAATTAATTATTATTAAGTTAAAATTAAAAGCATTAAGTTAACATTCAATAAAATTATACAAAGATTCAGAAATCTTTTACTTTCTTTCGAAAAAAGAATGATCGGATCGCAACGTTGTACCTTATGAAATACCTGGAATCGGTTTTCACAGTTTTACTGTGTTTATTAATTATACTATTTAATTAGACAGTCGATCTCCAAATTCTAGACAATTTTTAAATTTTATTTTTTCTTTACAGATGAACGTCAAGTTCTGCGCAATGTATCAGGAGAGTTTCGCTCAGGAGAATTAGCCTGCATTCTTGGACCATCTGGGGCGGGAAAATCTACACTCTTGGACATACTAACAGGTTACAGGTAAGTTTTGGAAGAAAACCTTTCATTGCGTTGTTGGTAGGAATCAATCTTACAACCAAACAGCATCTTTACTTTTACTCGACAATGGTAATTATTTTTGTAACGCATCTATTAAACTAATTTTAAGGTATCGCTTTTGTCTTTTAATGAAATTAATAGAAAGAAATAGAACACTTTAAAAAATATAAATAGAAAGAGACAAAATACTTTTAGTGCTATCAGATTAGACTGTACACGATATTTTTAGAGACGTTTAATCTATTCCTCGAAAGACGTTGATTAAAATCATCACAATTTTACATATTTGGACTAATCTCATATGTCTAAAATGTTTTGTCTCTTTTGTTTTCGTTTCATTAGAAACAGATTGCATTTATCTAAAATAAGTTTAGTTTGTGCACAGCAGAATCACCACCATAGTCCATGACTTACGGTATCAGTTTTTTGTGACATAAGACAAGGAACAAGCACACTGGTAGGTATCCTGATGGTAAGATACAACCGTAGAATAAAAATTGCATGATAACGGTGCGGCGTCGTCCTTTACCCGGGACATTAGATTTTTTTATGATAATGGAAGGCAAACAAGCAGACGGATTTCCTGATGGTAAGAAATTCACGCCGCCTAGAGACACCAAAGATGGTAATGGCGCGTTGCCAACCTGAGGTCAGGATGTTAGGCCTCGAGCAAAAGTAAGTATACCGGCTACCTTACCCTCCGAACCGGAACACGTCATGACGCTATGGCGGCAGGAATAAGTAAGGCGGTGGTACCAATCCGGGCGAGTCGCTGCGAAACTCTACCACCTAGTAGGATGTCACGGTGTTAATGACGGAAAGCCTATGCTCGCCTTTTACGAGCTGCTTGGCAGAAAAGCAGATGGTCTATTCTGCAAGAAAGTCCGGACCAACATGGACAAAACTAAAAAAAAATGATATTTTAGATTTGGCTTTTCCGTATAGTTTTTGTCCCACTTTACAAAGTTAACACAAAGTAATGATTGGTTCGATTCCATTGTATTATTAGTCCAGGAATATTTAATATTTAGTAATAATTAACAGATAAAGCTAAGAATACATTAGTATGAGATTTTTTTAATATTAGTGCGTTTTTCTCAATCGTCGTTAAAATTTATTGAATTCTCTGGTTCAATTATATCCCAACGCGTAGACGCTTAAGAATTTAAATACCTTACTAATTAATGTCTAAACCGTTAACAGAATTTATATTATGCCTATTCTTAATGAGAATCGCACCTTTGTTTTGTTGGTAGAACAGATTTTTTTTTATGTTATAGGAAGGCAAACAGGCAGACGGATTTCCTGATGGTAAGAAATTCACGCCGCCTAGAGACACCAAAGATGGTAATGGTACGTTGCCAATCTGAGGTCAGGATGTTAGGCCTCGAGCAAAAGTAGGTTTACCGGCTACCTTACCCTCCGAACCGGAACACGTCATGACGTTATGGCGGCAGGAATAGGTAAGGCAGTGGTACCAATCCGAGTGAGTCGCTGCGAAACTCTACCACCTAGTCAAATGTCACGGTGTTAGTGATGGTAAGCTTATGCTCGCCTTTTACGAGCTGCCTGGCAAGAAAGGCAGATGGTCTATTCTGCAAAGGAGCCCGGTCCAACACGGGGAAACATAAACATAACGGGGGAATATTAACATTACATTAAATAACTAGCTTCCACTCGCGTCTTTGTATCTTTGTAATTTGTCTATTTTTTATTGTAGCCTAAGTATATGTTATTATATTTGCTTCGCCCGCGTTTTCACAGGGATCGGGATTAAATGTAACGTATAGGTATGTTAATCCAGGTCACAATCTATCTGTGATCCAAATTTCAGACAAATCTGTAGAGCCATTCGAGTGTGAACAAGTAACAAACATCCATACATACTACATATATACATACTATATCCATATATAAAAAACTTTCGCATTTTTTATTATATTAAATAGGAAGGATATTCTTGTAAATTTTATCTCAATTCGTTAAGTAGTTTATGTGTAAAAGAGTTACAAACATCCATTAATTCTCACAAATTAGGAGGATGTTTAATTAGATATTCATCATCGTTGGCACTTGGTGAAAATCACTTGTCTATCTATACACTGTTCAAATAGCAATTGTTTTATGAAAAATAACAAGTCAAAGTGTTATTTGAAAAGTGCATAATGTGTAATTCAATATAATCATTATTGGTGAATATCAGTTCAATAATGCAATGTAGATGAAACTTTGTCGAATCATTGAAAATAAATGTGATATTTGGGTGCCAAGTTGTGTATTTAAAATCTTAAGGCTTTCAATTTGAAAGTACAAATTTAGCTTGTTTAGTTTAGTTTAATGTTAAATGAATTAAAAAAGTATATTTTTGCAGTTATCTTCGCAAAAAAGGCATATTTTTTGTAATTGTTACGACACTCACGATTGTCCGAAAATACTTTCCCACAATGTGATAGGTGACAAACTTATCGCCAACCAGACACTTATTTAATCCCGGGCAACGTTGTTTTAATTCAAAAATTTTAAAAAAAGATGGGTTACACTCCGTGAGTGCCGTCAGAAGTCAAATCTTGAATATTAACGTTGTGCATTTTTGATATTTTGGAATGGTTAGGGAATAATTTTGCACGAATTGCTTTAATTATCAGTATGAAAGTACTATCGTTTATGAACAAATATTATTTTCGTATAAATAATCTGCGTTTGGCTTGACAAAACGGCTAGGAGCGTCGTCATATTATCTGTATAATGAACATTGCTTGTCTACACATAAAGCTTATTTTCAAGATGGAACAAATAGAGCAATGTCAGTTGATATTATAAGTGTTTGCTATCATGTTGTCTGTGAGAATGTACCTAATATTAGGTATATTGCGGCGTATTTACGCGCGAATCCTTTACTCTTCGGAAATATCTAAGCTATACAAAAACAGCAATGAATATACGTTTTATTTTAGATCTCATGCAAGCAACCTGTGCCGTATTACGATCTGACGATCTGACACGAGTTTAGAAGTTTGTACCCATGCCAAAAAAAGTGCGCAATACCGCTTAAGAAGTTTTCACTTCAAAAATGCAATTTTGAGTTACCCGATCCGGGAATCCAGCCTTTGTACCTTATAAAGTCAACGTCAACATGGAACCTCTGTTTCAGAAAATAAACAAATATAATGTGTAAGACTAAATAAACAAATATATAGCGAAAATCACCTACGCATTTTTCTGTTTTCAGATGCAACAATGTCACTGGACGAATCACAATAAATGGTATAGACAGAGATATGAATATATTCAAAAAGTTGACCAGCTATATCATGCAAGACGATCTCTTACAACCTTGGCTAACTGTCAGAGAATCTATGAAAACAGTCGCCAATCTAAAACTTGGAGATGGTTTAAGTGAAGCTGAAAAAGATCTAATTGTAAGTAAACATCATAGTGTTCAGTTTATTTTTATTTATTTTTTACAATTATTTTACACGCTTAAAGTTTGCAAATAATATAGAATGAAAAAAAAAATGTAATAACAAAGATTATCAAATAAGTATATTAAATTGTTGGTTATTTTGTTGCGCACCCACTACGCTAATTTTAAGTTAAAGCTATCTTCTTTCCACGAACGTAATGCAAACAGACTAAACACTTTTAGTGCTAACAGATTAGTCTGTCTTACATGACATTTTTATAGACGTTTAGTGTGTCGCTTGGAAAAACTTTGATTAAAAACATCATAATTTGACATGTCCGGACAAATCTGACATGTCTAAAATGAGCCATTTCTTACTTTTTGTTTCATTTGAAAAATATATCACGCATCTCTAAAAAGTTTAGTTCGTGAACAGCAGAATCACCAACACTGTCTTTGGCAATATATATATTTTTTTATGACATTGGAAGGCAAACAAGCAGACGGATTTTCTGATGGTAAGAAATTCCCGCCGCCTAGAGACACCAAAGGTGGTAATGGTGCGTTGCCAACCAGAGGCCGGGCTGTTAGGCCTCGAGCAAAAATAAGTTTACCGGCTACCTTACCCTCCGAACCGGAACACGTCATGACGTTATGGCGGCAGGAATAGGTAAGGCAGTGGTACCAATCCGAGTGAGTCGCTGCGAAACTCTACCACCTAGTCAGAAGTCACGGTGTTAGTGACGGCAAGCCTATGCTCGCCTTTTACGAGCTGCCTGGCACAGAAAGCACATATTTTTAAACAACTCCAAAAAGATTGAATAAAAGTTTGGTTTAAATTAACATTTCCGTCATAATATTCAGATTTGTTGGCAACGGGACTTTCTCAGAAGTACTCTTCTTCAAATAAAAAAATATTTTTTTAAATCGTTTCATGAATGACGATTATAAGATATCGATCAAAATACACATAAAATATGGAGGTAATATTACCTCCTGCTTTTTTAAAAGTCGAAAAGAAAAAACGCATCAAAATCCGATGCGTAGTTTTAAAGATTTAAACATGCAAAGGGACATAGTAACAGAGGAAGCGGCTTTGTTTTATACTATGTAGTGAAGATAATCAGAGTTCAAACTCAGACTAACTTTTTTCAAAATCAATCGCCCAAGGATCATAGTGTTTTTCTATGCTCCCATAGTCACTAGTAAGTAAGGTAATATTACCTCCTGCTTTTTTAAAAGTCGATTAAATATCTGGTTTGTTATTGTTAAATGTTAACACTCAATCCGCAAGCCACTGTGTCACCAGTAACAAAAAAATCTTAAGTTTTGATATATGAGTATCATTGCTTAGTTTCTTATTGCTATTTGTTAGATTGAAGAAATTCTGCAAACGCTTGGACTTTGGGACCACAGAAACACATACACACAAAATCTATCAGGAGGACAGTTAAAACGAACCTCTGTGGCCTTGGAATTAGTCAACAACCCACCCGTCATTTTCTTGGATGAACCTACCACGTAAGTTTAACCATATATAATAAAATTTCATGTCACTTTGTTTATTACAGTCCTCCAAAACGGCTGAACCGATTTTGATGAAATTTAACAGGCAATGTATTTTCTATATTTCATTACCATAAGAATGGACAACCCCTTTTTATTTTGTTCTACTAAATAAATGCAAAACGCTTTTGCGTTTCAGCCAGTATTTTATTAAAAAGTGTATGTTATTTTAACAACTTTAGTTGAATTGATGCCACCACCTTACCAATCCCCGACCTATAGGTAAGGCAGTGGTACCAATGCGAGTGAGTCGCTGCGAAACTCTACCACCTAGTCAGATGTCACGGTGTTAGTGATGATAAGCCTATGCTCGCCTTTTACGAGCTGACGGGCAAGAAAGGCAAATGGTCTATTCTGCAAAGGAGCCCGGACCAACACGGGGTAAATGTCATGTTCCGGTCCGGAGGTTAGGGTAGCCGGTAGACTTGCACAATGGGCTTAATACCAACCATAAGAAAGCGAGGCATCTAAAAGGTCTCTGACACTATAAGTAGTTTGTTGTCAAACGTCATCCTAAGAACTGTGGCCTTGCACGCTAATACCATAAAAATGGCTGTATATCGGTGTAACTCCACGCAAAAGTCTTATATCGGTGTAACTCCGCGCAAAAGTCTAATTTTTGTATGTTTATCACGCGATTAAACGCCTAAAAGCGCGGGCTGAGCACGCTGCTTGGCCCAAAAAGCTCGGTGAAGTTGCAAAAAATCGCGAGATTAGCAACAAATTAGTCATTAAAAAAAAGCCTGAAAGCGGACGAAATTTGATGGTTCTTTTTTAAAAAAGACAGGACACGATTCCGACGTGGTCCTATTCCTATACCCATTTTATCATGATCCGACTCTTGGTTTATGAGTTATACTTAACTAGCGGCCCGCCCAGGCCGCCAATTTATTTATTTATTTTACACTTTATTGTACACGTAAAATAAAATTGACAGTGAGAAAATACAAATACATATAAATATTGTAGATACAAACAACAGTGCATACAAAGGCGCATAGGGACAGAGAAAGCGTCTTTGTTTTATAATATGTAGTGATAATATAAAAAATTACAAAACAACTATTAGGATGTTAATAAAACTGATGTGAGACCATCTCGGAATCATTAACTGTCTTTTGAAAATACACCAATCATCGAACGGTACCTGATTGGAGTCGATTTTAAGTAGAAATTGTGAGTTTATGTTTTGTTTTTATATACTATATACTATAGATATGCCTCCTAAGAAACAGTATTAGCAAATATCGAAGCTTTCTCTAGATTAAACGGAATCTGTACAATAAAAAGTAATTGTCCTAATCACTAAGCTCTGCGTTTCATTTTAGTACTCATAAAAGAGAGCCGTGTTTGGAAAACATTCTTTGTGGGACCTCTATGGTAGCGTCCGCTTAGTATAACTATATTAGACCCGTACCTTATGTATTATTCAATTCATAAAATACTATGCAATAATATTTTCCTAGTAAAATAAATGTTGAACGTATTTATTTGCTAAAATAATACGGTTACCAAAAGCGAATTTTTTGTGTGTTATGCTGATAGTTTTAAATTTGGAAGAATGATACAATTTTCAAAATAAGCGTGCGCCCAATATATAATATTATAATGATAATATATACAATGATATTTTTCATATATGTATTTTAAAAAAGCCGAATTTTCGGTTTTCGAAAAATATTAGATTATACTTAATTCATAGAGTTTATTTGGGATTACCCCCGTTATTTTCTGAAAACATGTATTCAAAAAAAAATGCAATTAAAAACGGGAACCACAAAAAGTGTGTTTTTCTTGCACAAAAAACACACTTATTGACGTTCCTGTTATAAAATATAGTGACATTGTTTTTAAATAAATTTACATATTTTTAAAAGGAACTAATGTAATTAATTCTTTCTAGAAACGTGAACGTCAAAAAGTTTTTTTTTTTTTTGTGAAAGATACGCTTATTTCCTATAGAAATTTATCATCGTTACCAAAATTCTTTAAAAATGTCAACTAAATGTTAACTAAACCTTACTAAGTGCACTAATAGTTAACTATTAGTACACTTAGTAAGGTTTAGTTAATTATCCGTTCCCAGACCTTTGGGAACGGATAATTAACTAAACCTTATGATATTCGATAGGACGATTCTTCATATTTGGAACGCGTGTTTTAGTGTTTTTAGTGTTAGTGTTTTTCTTACTAAACTATGAAAAAAAATAGCCTGACTACAGAATGGCTAAAAACACCATATTTTTAAAAGTAATTCAATTCGCTCAATAACTTTAATTATGCTCATGCTATTTCGGTGCGGATTTTTTGTTTGAAAGCTGATATGATCGAAATAGATTTTAGCATTACATAAAGGTTTTGTCGGTTAGTTCCTACCTATTGAACATCATCATTTATCTCCTCTGTGGTCTAGCGGTTCAGTTGTTGGACTTGACGGCATGAGGTCCCAGGTTCGAATCCCGGATCGGGAAACATAAAGACAATTCGGATCATCCGATTTACTAATTAAAAAAAATGTTACTCGGGATAGGATATGTGCCCGGTTGGCGATAGGCTTGCCACTTATCACATTGTGAGACTTAGTATCTTCGGCTAGTCGTGGGTGCCCTGGTTGTGCCTCTGCCTACTCCTTCGAGGGTATGGGCGTGAAGATACTTTAATTTCAAAATTATTCTGTATAGTACCAAAACAGTTTTAACACATAGAAATAAAATATAACATATCTACCAAAGTTTTCTTCTAGAAAACCTATTGCTACCTAGAAACATTTGATCGAATTAGTAATTCTGTGTCTCTGTCTTCATTATGTAGCATCATAACTTTTGAATAGATATACCGATTTCGATGCGGGTTTTTTTTGTTTGTAAGCTGACGTATTCGAGGTCGTTCTTAGCTATATTACATATAGGTTTTGCCGGAGGTTTGTTTTATTTTTTTAAGTTTAGTGCTATTAGTATTACAAATCAATCATTTACAAATCAACCAAAACATTTTCATTTTCTCATATCAACAAAAGCGAAAAACATTTTTTTAATATCGCTATGTTATACGTAACTCTACCAAGTGCCGACATTAAAGAATATTAATTGTTCACGTAGAAGCTCCAGCATCGCTAGAACTTGTAGGAAGTATTAAAAACGTAACTGATATTTAATCAAAGAAGTTAATTTATGTTAAAAAAATAAAATTTGTAGAGTTCTGGTCGCCATTGGTCTTGGAGTTAGCGTATCTACATGTCTAACGCAACTAAACATTAACTAGGCTTGGGTTCGATTATCGAAATTTTGTAGGTCTAGACGATTAATAAATTTTTCAAGTATCTTGACACCCGTATAAGAGATAGGCAGGGTACGACCAGGGCACTCGAGCCGAAGACACTTATGCTCGGTTCCTATAATTAACGAACCGTAACCGTTGCTCATATAACACAAATATTTCGAATTGAAAGTCGAAAACGAACGACCGTAGTTAGATTTTCTACTATTCGTTCAAAATACTACCATTCGTAAGCAATACTACTCGTTTCTTAAATACAGGAACCGGGCATTAGTCTTACAATATCATACGTGGCAAACCGGGCACATATCCAATCCCGGGCAACATTGTTTATATTAGAAAATGGAAAAATCACATTTTCTTTTATTTTCCGACCCGGGAATCAAACTCAGTACATCATGAAGTCAAATCCAATAACAGACAGCTAGCTGTATGTGCAACTTTGTTCGCGACTGTAAACGCTAAGTCGATTTATAATAGTAAATCAACATCAATAGTAATAGACAGACAAAGCTTTCGCATTATTTGTATTAGTATAAATAAAAACATGTATCTATACCTTCATGCCAAATTTAATTACGATCGGTTTAGTAGATTCGGCGTGAACCAGGTTACAGACAGACTGACAAACATTCTAAAATTGATAAGTGTGTACGTATCCCATTTTTAGTCGCCTGAACCAATTTTTCCAAACATCTTCAGTATACAGAATTCATACTTCTACAGTTTTTAGTAAGTATAAATTTCTGTGTTTCACTGCCGCACTCAAAGACGCCAATTAAAAAAATTAAACGACAATTTAGTACAGAAAATGTCGACTTTATGACTGATTAAAAGATAATGACGTCTCTGTGTGCTGCTGTTAGTTGATTTGAGTTGGATTACTTTACTACGTGTTTATTCTTAATACAGCTAAACTCTAAAATTATTATAAGATTTTGTAATTTTAACTCTAAATTAAAATTGAATGGCGTTTCGGAAACTGACCGTCAGTTTTGCAACTCGCTATTGGTTTATCCGTCCAAATATGCTACAATAAACAGTCACTTTCAAACACTTAATACCCCTCTTTATTTGACCGCCTCGTTGGTCGAGTGGCTAGCGTACACGCCTAACTACAACGACCAACCGCGAAGCTCGGGTTCCATTCAAGACGGTGGCAGGCATTTGTGTAATGAACATTTAGATGTCTGTATTTCCGGATCTGGATGTTTATTAAATTTATTCTGCTATATATTTAATTATATCTATGTATTATATCGTTGACTAGCACCCATAACACAAGCATATAATTTGCTTACTTTGGGGTTAGATTTGTGTAACTGTGTCCAGTAATATTTATTTATTTATTATCCGTCGGAGATAAAAAAAAAGCCAAAAAACCATATGGAATAATACAGCATGTGTTTTATCTTTTTGTTTATTTATACCTATATCTAATTAAATTGTTTTAAATCAATAACATCGATGTGCAACAGGACAAACAAATTAATTTGCAATGGAAACAGTATCAATGAGGATATGCAGCCTTATTCAAACAGAAGTGCACTGTCCATTATTGCGTCTGTACATAATACTGTTTTGATAATTCATTTAACGGAATAGTTATCACACATAGCCATCCATTTAGTAGCAATTGTATGCTGCTGCTGAATAAACTAACTGTTGCCAGAAACTTCGACTGCATGTTAAAATTCGTTTTTTTTTATGTTAGAGGAAGGCAAACAAGAAAAAAAACGAGGAGGTTCTCAATTCAGCCGATATTTTTTTTTGTATGTATACCGTTTTCTCCGAGGTTTCTGAACCGAAGACATTTTTTACCTTTTATCTCGTACAACACCTTTGTAGAACCAGTTACCGAGTGGGGTATCCCCAAAAAATGATGACTTAGGGACTTTCAAGAAAAGAGCGTACTCATTCCTTAAAGGTCGGCAACGCATCTGTGATACTCCTGGTGTTGCGGATACCCGCGGGCAGCGGTGATCACTTTCCATCAGGTAACCCACTTTTGCCTCCTCTTGTATAAAAAACGTATTTTTTTTTGTTTGATGCGGAATAATTTTGAATTTTGAATCCCATAAAAATTTGATTTTGGTAGGACCATTAGTTTTTATTTTATTTATCATTTTTAACTACTTTCACCTATCATGATGTTTATTTTTATTTAATTAAATCATATCAGCTTTGAACTAAAAAGTACTAAATATAAATAATTACGTTAAGAGACCGACTTCAAAACTAAAAAGTAAAAAATAAACCAATATTTAATAGTAATTGCATACCACCTATTATCTATATTATGTGCTATTTACTAATAGGTCTGAAATCGTTGCCAATCCAATTTAAAACTTATAATATAATTATTAGTTTCCTCCGTGTTGGTCCGGGCTCCTTTGCAGAATAGACCATCTACCTTTCTTGCCAGGCAGCTCGTAAAATGTGAGCATAGGCTCACCGTCACTAACACCGTGACAACTGACGTGGTAAAGTTTAGCAGCGACTCGCCCGGATCGGTACCACCGCCTTATCTATTCCTGTCGCCATAACGTCATGACGTGCTCCGGTTCGGAGGGTAAGGTAGCCGGTAAAGTTACTTTTGCTCGAGGCTTAATATCCCGGCCTCAGGTTGGCAACGCACCATTACCATCTTTGGTGTCTCTAGGCGGCGCGAATTTCTTACCATCAGGAAATCCGTCTGCTTGTTTGTTTTCCACTAACAATTTAAAAAAAAATTTAGGCTTGGCACCGACTTCAAACCTATTACTAAATAGCACATATAAATAATATAATAGGTACTATATTATTAATATTAAATCTTTATAAATGTTTTATTTTCTAGTTTTGAAGTCGGTTTTTTAACATAGTTATTTATATGTTGAAATCCTTCGAAAATTGGACGAAATTGTAGATAGTTGCGAAATGAGTTCTATCGTTCTAATAAGGGGCCAATAAAGATACTTTCCAAAGGAATTGGAACTTGAGATCGGATTTGTGTCATTTCGTACACAATAATGTCGCCATGTCGGAAATGGATTTGGTGAATTTTCTTGGAACTAAATAAAATCTGGACTCACTTTCTGTGCGGCTTGACAGAACTCATGATGAAATTTTGACTGATCAAGTTTTGAATTGTTTAATTAAAAAAGTTACTAGAAGCTAAGTTTTTGGAAATTGAAGAGTGTTTTTTCATGAAAGGACAGCATTGTACTGATTAAATCCAAATCCAATAAATAAATATCTCTGGACAAGTTACACAAATTGAATCTAACCCCAAAATAAGCAAATTAGATGCTTATGTTATGGGTCAACGATACTAATATATGGATATACTTAAATAGATACCACAGAATAAATTTAATACGCACCCAGACCCGAAAAAGCAGACTTCTAAATGTTCATCACACAAATGCTTTTCCCCGTCAGGATTCGAACTCCAGCCTTTCAGTTAGCCGGTGTAGTTCTGCGTGTACGCTAGCCACTCGACCAACAAGGCGGTCAAATGTTTTATATTATGTATATGCATAAATCAATGTTTTACAGTAATAGCTTTACTCTAAACAAGTCTCCAAATGGTATCTAATACTCGAAAATTTTGGAAATATTTTAATAAACTCAGTTTAGTATGGTTTTTCAAAAAATACCATTGTTTACGTTTATCTATATTATTTTTATTTAGAACTATGATATTGTTGAACGGAGGATGTTCCGAACTATAATAGTTCAGAAACTCCACAAAGGCAATATTATCGCAATAAAAGAAATACATTGAAGTACATTGTCCGATGTCCGATGGAACATTGAGGAAGGCTCAAGGTGGTTTCAGGTCTGGAAGAGGATGTACGCTCCGCAACATTGTAGAGAAGCATCTGGCTGCGGGTCAGAGGGTTTTCTGTGGTTTTGTGGATCTCGAAAAAGCATTTGATAGGGTTGTACGTAAGGAACTTTGGGACATTTTGCCAGATTATGAGATAGTCGGGTCCCTGCTGCGTGCGGTGCAGTCAATGTATTTAGACTGTAAAGCATGCGTACGGGTGGATGGCAACATATCGCCTTGGTTTGATGTTAATATTGGCGTCAAGCAGGGTTGTGTGTTGTCAGCACGCTTGTTTAGCTCATATTTGGACAAATGTCTTCAAAGGTTAAGATCATTGAATGTGGGAATGCGTATGGGTGACCAAGTTGTGAACTGCAGCTTTATGCAGATGATGCTGAACTTTTGGACTCTACACCATCTGAGCTGCAAACACTGGTCACATGGAAGGAGATTGTAAAGAAAGGGGCTTACATTTGAATGCGATGAAAACCAAAATAATGGTGTTTGAAAGAGACGTAGCCAGAACGGATGTAAGAATTTTGGTTAATGATGTAGTGCTGGAACAAATGAATGAAATTGAATATCTTGGTTGTGCTTTTAGCAGGGATGGAAGGTACAACGCAGATGTGGAGAGGAGAGTGAGTGCAGGGAATAGTATGATTGGAGCGTTGGGTAAGTTATTCCAAAGCGAGGTTTTGAATCAAAAAGCTTGACTCGCTTTGCATAATTCTGTGCTTATTCCAACGTTATTGTATGGAAGCGAGAGTTGGGTATGTCAGAAAGAGCATGAAAGCAGGATAAATGCGGTCGAAAAGAGAGCACTACGGAAAGTCTGTGGTGTAACGCTCGCTGACCGCATTCGTAACAGTGAGGAAATGCGAAAGGGCATGCTCCGATGGTTCGGTCATGTGGAAAGAATGACAGATGAAAGATTGACAAACCAGATATAAAATGCTACTGTGGTTGGATGTAGGTACCCGGGGAGACCAAGGCTTGACATTTCACGATCAGATCAATCGGATATTATCCGAGGGTGGTGCGAAAAGTCCCCGAAACCGACGTGTTTGTATGAAAGAAGTAATGAATGTGAAGGAAGCAAGACAGGTTTATCAGGATCGTGAGGTCTGATACTGGATACTCTCTGCCTACCCCGTAAGGGACTTGGAGTGAAGATATGTATGTATGTGTGTATACTTTCATTTAAAAATCATTATTCACAAAATCTCATACTAAGACGTATTTTACAACCTTAATTATTTTTTGTCCTAAATCGACTGGCTGTTTCTGTACCTTATACAGTTAATGACAAACGAGAAACTTTGCCAGAGATCACAAAATAATAAAATACTTAACGTATTCTTGTAGGTGGAAAATAATGCACAGATTATTTTTTCTTTATAAATTTTTCGTCTAAATATTTACACTTGACTTAAATAACTTTCTTTATTTTATTTGCCACCCCATCAATTAAGAGGAATATTCACTTCTGATGAAAGCAAAGGCTCAATTTCCGACAGGGGCAGATATTTGTGTTATTTTCATATCACTACATACTATAAAACAAGATCGCTTCCTCTGTCCATTTGTATGCTCAAATTTAAAAAAAAAACGCAACGTATTTTGATGCGGTTTTTTTTCAATAGATAAAATGATTAAAGAGAACGGTTTACATGTATATTTCATACCCGTACGAAGCCAGGCCGCTAGTAATTATAATTATATATAAATCAAGTATTCGTTTAACTAACATGACACAAACTTATATTTTTTTACTTAAAGATTACATCAACTCAAGTAGTTTTTCTTGTATTTCTTTCTTACATTTTCTACTATTTAATTACTCGTGCTGATAAATGGCAGGCATTTGTGTAATTTTTTCTTCACATAGTATAAAATAAAGCCGCTTCCTCTGTCCCTATGTCCCTTTATATGCTTAAATCTTTAAAACTACGCAACAGATTTTGATGCAGTTTTTTTAATAGATAAAGTGATTCAAGAGGAAAGTTTAGACGTATATTTAATACCTGTGCAAAGCCAGGGCGGGACGCTAGTATTACTGTTTACGCATGTTCATTTTATCAAAATCGATTCTACTATTTAGTTATGAAAGCGTTACCGACAGACTTTCGCATTCATAATTTTAAGAATGGAATAATTTATTTAAATAGAAAAATAGCTAACCATCCAAGGTTATAATATAAACGTCCACGTCGGTCAAAGTGGAAAATTTTATCACCCACTTCCTTGTAATCAAACGAAGCGTACTGCGTATCATAACATAATATCAAAGTCGTTTTGTAAACGCTGATGTTGACGACCAAACGCAGACCAGAGCCTTTTACCTTTACCATGAATTGGTATAGATTACATTCGGTAAGTTACGTGTCGCAATCTATGACACTTTTAGGATACAAATGTATCTTCATAGTATTTTCACGCCCATATCCCCTTAGAGGTAGGCAGAGGCACAACCAGGCACTCACGACTAGCCGAAGACACTAAGTCCCACAATGTGATAGGTGGCAAGCCTATCGCCAACCGAGCACATATCCAATCCCGAGCATCATTTTTTTATTAGAAAATTGGAAAAACCAAATTTTTCTTTTTGTTGCCCGAACCGGGACTCGAACCCGGAACCGCATGCAGTCAAATCTAACACCTGAACCGCTAGACCACAGAGGCGATCAATGTGTTTCTCTAAGTTACCAATAGAGGCGCTGTTCAAAGTTTTCATACAAATAATTTTCAGAGACGGTAGCGAGTGTAGTAAACTTGACAAGCCGTAAACTCATGGTAAGGGCTCAGAGCAATTTCTAAATTCTCCACGATGTCAATTGGATAGTGGCAAAGAAATGTTCTAAATATGACGAAATGTGTCGAGTTCAACGTATAGCAATCGGATCCTAAAAGCAATCTGATAGATTAAAATAGATCCTAAAAATCGATCTGAAGAAATGTAAAAACCGAGTTGAAATGAGGGATTTAAATGGATTTAAGAAGGCCTGAAAGGATTTTCAATAACAATAATAATTACATATCTATAATTATTATTACATTATTGTAGCCAATAACTATAAATAAGTAATTGTAAGTAACTCAAGAGCATTCAGACCAATTCGGCTGAAAATGAATAGGGAGGTAGCTTAGGACCAGGATATGGATATAGAATACTTTTCATCCCGTTAGATAGTGGGAAAGTAAAGACAATTAACAATTTAGTTTTACCTATTTAATCTAAACGGGTGGAACGAAGTTCGACGGAACTGCTAGTAAAACCTAATAAAATAAAGCGCAGTAATACACACATACATATAACCCTTCCTCTTCAATCACTTTATCTATTAAAAAAAACCGCATCAAAATCCGTTGCGTAGTTTTAAAGATTTAAGCATACGAAGGGACATAGAGACAGAGAACTCGACTTTGTTTTATACTATGTAGTGAAGTATTGCCAAGATTGGTGGAAAAACTATCTAATTTATTGTTGTTTAGGTCAGTATCTGGTAATAAATATAGCTTTATGACGAAATCCGGTCTAACAAGTTCGTAACAAGCTATACACGGATACGTAGATGATGAAGTGAATTAAGCGTAATAAAATGTATATTGACAGATGATTTGTTTGATCATAATGCGATAAATTCATCAAAATCGGCAACTTCTAAGGTGTTTTTAGGAATTTTGACTTCTATAGCCGAATGGCTGAAACAGTACATGTTTGGCATGTGTAATGCAAGATGTCCATGAATAGGTTGACATTGAGGGTTATATAACCATTTTTGTTACTATTTAAAAGATAGACACTTCCAGAAAACGTATATTACCGCCGGTACAAAGGCATACAAGTACCCAGGGCACTCGCGTCTAACCGAAGACACTAAGTCGCACAGCTTCATAGGTGGCAAACTTATTGCCCATGCGTCATCTTGCTGATCTTGCCCTCGCTCATTGTTTGATGAACTAGCAATAGAAGCCACTAAACTTGTCTGTTCTTGTAATTTGTACTGTTTAGACCAGTGGTAGGCCAATTGCGGCACGCGGGCCTGGTTCGGCCCTTGAGAGGTCTTAATCCGGCCCGCCGAAGGTTTTTTTAGAAAAAATATGAACCTTCTTAATAAAATTATGGTCGAAATGTTAAAAGACTATTGAAATTTGAACAATTAAGATACTGAATCGATACTTCAAACATGTTATATATTGTGTACCTGTTTTATATGTTAAGAATTCATAAAAAGATTTTATTTTAATAAAGGATTGTAAAATAAGATGAAAATGCCTTATGTTATCTTTATACAACGTTTTATAATCGTAATACTTACTGCTATTATTAGGTGTTTTAATAAACCGGCCCGCCTCAAGATTAATTAATTATAATTTACTGGCCCGCCACTAGATTTTTTTTCTATCTTACCGGGCCGCGGTCAAAAGAATTTGCCCACCCCTGGTTTAGACGGTCTCATTACCCTTTATTGCTGTAAAATTTCGCCCTGACATGCCCTGCATGACTTTTTCTTTTTCTGCGATATAGCTCGTGAACTGGATTCTGTGAACGACTGTTTTTTCAAAGACTAAGCTTGTAGTAAATGACTTGAATTATTAAAAGTTCTTTTTTTTAATTCCTTGCGGACGAAGTCGCAGACTCAGCTAGTTATTATAATATTGGTGTATTTATGACACCAAACAATAAATGTAAGGCTTATAATTCAAAACCGTTAAATGAAACAGATTTCAGGGTGCTAATTACGTATCTCAGTTGCCAACTCAAAGTGGAAAAGTGTACATCAAATAGCTGTCAAATGACGTGTTTTATATTTGCTATCTTTAGTGACCAACAAAAATACAATAGAGATAACAAACAAAAATTACGTCATTTGACAGCTATTTGATGTACACTTTTCCATTTTGAGTTGGCAACTGAGATACATAATCAGCACCCAGAACGCAACAGTCAAGATCTCCTAAAACAGTTGAAAGTTGGAACAGTTCCGATTGTTCCAGAGAATAGTTATTTTAGTCCAAGAAGTTTCCTGTGCTTTGAACATACATTCTCCTACATAATACTAGAGATAATACGAATACCAAAGTTTTACTTGTTTTCAACAAAGTCCGTTCCTTAGAAACAATGTTAGCAAAAAGTTAATCTATAGAATAATTTCTCTGGCTCTTAAAGTAAATTAATCTGATTGTGCTCGTCTGTATGTTAAAAAAAAATTTGATATACAGCAGTACTATTTAAATTATGCGCTTCATATATTTATTTTCGTCCAGCTTCGGAAATCTGAATGTATTTTAAAATATTCTATAAAGACTTATTATTACATAATTATTCATTTCGATTAAATTTACTCTATCTACTCCACCAAAATAACTTTCGAAACGGCTTGACCGATTATTATAAAATTTTGTGAGCGCAGGGCGTTTGGGCAAATGTTCGTGTTGTCATATTTGTGTACGATAGCGCAATAAATGAATGTTGTATTCTACCACATAAATGATAGTACTTTCATACTGATAATTAAAGCAATTCTTGCAAAATTATTCCCTAACCATTCCAGAATATTAAAAATGCGCAACGTTAATATTCAAGTTTTCACTTTTTCCGGCACTCCCGGAATGCAACCCGTCGTTTTTTTACCTATATCAATCATAATATAGCTGTGAATGTTTGAAGTTAACTTCTTTTGGCGCGATTGGGAAAAATGATGAGAGTGAATTTTTACGATGCACGCGCACACCGACAGATAAATGTGACAGTCAAAAGCAACACCCTGAAGTTAGTTGCGAACCTTTTTATTTTTAATTATATTTTATGATTTTTAATTATTGTTGCATGCTATTTATGTTTATTTATGTATGTATGCGTTGTGTTATTATTTGGTATTTTTGGATTGTTACGCCAAAGAAGTATAACTCCTTACGTGCGTACATGAGTACACACACTCTTTTTAAGTACCTAAAGAAGCTATTGATGTTCCCTTGATGCTGACCGACATCATTTTTGTTGATCACTGGAGTTAACTAACACGAAATGTGCATTTGACATCCATTTTATGTCCAATATTAACAGTCATCTGGTAATCATCACTTTATTAAATGATACGCAATAAGACATGTTGAACTTTATAGCTATTTTGGTACACAAGGTAGTCGAAGGACGCCATTTTTCAAATAAGTAAATAGTCGTCAAACAAAGTCACGTCTGGGTCTTTTGTAAACCTTACTCAAGCTCAATTGGTGTCCGGAAAAGGTAAAATACACGATACACTAATTTCTTCATGATTATTTCACTTGTGCACTTTCAATTAACAAAATTGTACAAAAATTTACCAAATAATTCCAATATAAACACAATATTCAATAATTACCAAAAAACTACGACCATTTTTGCTCTCAATGGCGCCAAAAATTCCCAAAAAAATCGCTTCGCTTTTCAAGATGACGAGAACGCGACATTAGAACTAGTTCCTTATTCAAATTCTTGATTATTCACTCGCTGGTGATGGGATTGTGAGATTCCATCATCATAAACATCTTTGTGCAAATCATCTCGTAGGATGCGAATATATTAAGAATACTTATCATTATCTATGAAACAACTTATTATGTTAGTTTCATTGGCTCTAATTTTGCACGGATATAAAAAAGCTATAATTTGGCTTTGCAATACGCATCATTATCTGAGACTCTGCACTAGTGCATTGCACTGAAATTTTCATTGGATATTGGCGCGTAATTTATTTTTTGGGTACATCCGATAATTGTTAGGTGAAATGACTTCTTCTTTTCAGAAAGCATTTTTTATTATCAGTAGTTATAACAGTTATAACGCAATTGGTTCTTTGAAAACTAGCCCATTTCCCCAAAAAAGTTGGCACAGGCATATATAACCAGGGCACCCACTACTAGCAGTTAACACTAATTCCCACAGTATGATAGAGTGGAGGCTTATCGCCAACCCGGCACTTATCCAATCTTGAGTACCTACCTTATGTTGTTTTTATTGTAAAATTGAAGAGCCCAAACAAAAAAATTTTGGGTCGTCTCTCCTCTTGAAGTCTTGGAGTCAGCTCGACCGCTAGACTACAGGCTAGGTTGGCAAGCAAGGCTAGGCTAAACTTTTATGCAGATTTTTTATTAATAACGTTGTCTATAGCCTGCTTGTTTTTTATGTAATAACATAGGTCAGACTATTAGGGTATTATTAGGTTCAGAGACTATTCGAGATCCGAATAAAAAAATCTCCAAAACTAAGTACTATCATCAAAAACGTTGATTAAATTCGTTTCTTTTTTACATTAGCTTAAAGTGCTTTTAAATACATAAGTGCACTTGTGTCAAGTAGCGCAATTCTTCCATTACGTAGGATACATTAACGATAAGGTCATACTGTTAAATAATAGAAATACTTATTGGACCTTGTGTGTCTTTTTGTAAAAACACTTGTCTCAAGTCAAACTTAAAGAATATTTTACACCGAAATTTATTTCTTTGCGGAATATTGTTAGTAATATTTTTTCGTTTTAATTTTATTATTACTTTCAATCCATTGAAATGTAGAATCACTAAAGTTAGTAACCTGTGCTTGCACAGAGACATTATTGTAATCTGTTTCGTAATATTTGTATTGTAATTTATTATTGTAATTTGTTTCGTAATATTTGAAATGTTTCATTTGAATTTTAAAAAAATGTGTGTGTACTTATGTACACGCGTTAGAAGATATACTTCTTCGGCGTAATAAGATTAGGCGTAAGATAAGGCGTAGAAATTTTATCTTTTGCCTTATTTTACATTTGTAGACAAAATGACACTAACCATAGAAAAAAGGTATTTAATACATTAAAAGTTTTATTATAATGCATTATTTTGTTAAATAAAGTTTATTTAATATTTAAGGTACCTTTTTTGAAAAACCAAAAATGTTATCTATAGCTAACTTCATCATATCGGTTTTTCGTGACGGTGTGCACGCGCATCGTAAAAATTTACCCTCATCATTTTTCCTAACGCGCCAAAAGAAGTATAACTTCAAAAACATCTGTATAATTTAATTTAACACTGTGAGAAAATAATCAGGTCACTTTATTTGTAATTTATTCTTTAAGCGGAAGTGATTATCCATGGTCATGATAATGACCACTTCCTTTACACTGCTACTTTAAAATGCCTGCTGTAGCTGTGGTGAAGCCTATTCTTCGCTAGTCGAAGAGTAATAAACACCTCGTTATATTTAAGTGTGTTTAATTATTAAATAGTCCTTCTAACAATATGTATTAAGAAACTGTTACAAAAATATTTAATCATACCAACATATTCTACCACATTGCGGTATGCAAATATGAATGTGAAAAATAAATGTAAAGTGTTCGGACTTTGGAATAATGCTGGAAAATAAGATTTATAGAATAATTACAGAATTGTGGTTTTATCTTTGCTAGGTTCAAAACTTCTACATTTTAGCCATTCATTTTAATAAGAAGTAACAGTTGACTAATGATAGCCATTCTTTTGAGAAGAAATTTATTTTCCTCTTAGTTTTACTTTAATGCGATGTGACGCTACCCCGGCTTTTTATTTCTATATTTTTTCATAACGCGTCTCCTAGTTTAACCATTGCTGAACGCATGGTTATGACAAGACTGAGTAATCTAAACGGTTCATCTAATTCTTTCGTTCTTTAGGTTTTGGCCTTCACGTTAGTATTTTGCCATTAGTCAAGTAGAAATTTGCATCAAATTTAATATAAATTTTAATCAATTTTCACTAGTCGTCCGTAAGTCATGCCAGGCTCTTGGGTAAAGCGGTGGCCTCATTACACAAGCTCACATAATGAGATTTGGCGGCAACGAGGAAATACATGATATGCTAATTTCTTCATGATTATTTCATTTGTGCATTTTTACGGTACAAAATTGTGCAAAATGTCACCAAAATTGACTAATTTCACTCAATGTAAACACTAAATTCAATAATTATGTAAAAATTAACACCATCATCTTTCACGATGGCGCCTAAACTCGATTCATCTAATTGAGCAGCCGATTTAGAACAGCTCGGCGGCCACCAACTTGTTACACCAGTTTGGCGCAACATATATATTAAAAAATTAAAGAATTAAGTTTGCCATGTTTTTATTCACCTAAATCATATGACACTAGTTGCCTTAAATCTGAGTGCCTTTAGACTTACTTTCAAATTAAACGGGTTATACCTATCTGTCAAGTGTCATGTGTCAATTTAAGTAAACTTCATACTAAATTCGGGTTTGCTCTGTATCTATGGAAGTCCCGCTTCTTAGTACGTAGTATTTATATATTCTTTGGGTTACACTGAAGGGGGTGAACCGCTCTCCTAGTTTGGTTATGCTTATGAATTTTTTTTAATATTATTAGTTTGAGGCCAAGACCTTTGGACCGAGATGCCTCTTCTGACATATTTTTTCTCATCTTCAATTCGTGTCTTCAGTTTCATATAAAAATAGTCATACCTCGTCGTAGTTGATCATATCCGGAAGCTAGGTAAAACGGTGGCATTCTTACTAAATGAATGTTATTTGGCGGTAAAGAGAATATACTAGTAAGAATAGACTAGTAATACCTAAAGTCCACATACAGGGGGTCCACAATAGAAGTCCACAAACAAAATAGTTTGGGAATCTCTGAATGAGACGAATAGTATTCTAATTTCATTGTCAATGCTTCACTTGTGCACTTTAGTTATACAAAATTGTCCAAGTTGCAATCGAAATTGCCAATTCTGCGAAAAATTGAAAAAACTGCGTTTATCTTATACATTTATAATTAAGTCACAAAAATCATTGATACTTACTTAAACTAAAATAATAATTGTGTTTCTTTATTGCTTTTGACCAGGACGTAATCATCTGCCTTTAGTCAAGATTGTAATTTTTAAATCAATTTAATTACCTGAAATCGGGATTAAGTTATTTTTTAAAAATGGTCATAATATGTTGTCTAAGATAATAGTCAGACATGTCTTATCTTGGTTTGGTCTTGGATAAAGCAGTGTCATCGTTGCCTAAGATCATCGAGTGAAATTTGGCGGCATTTAAATAATGCCTACACAGTACAATAATTTGTTTCATACTTCACGTATACAGGGCTACTTTCAAAGGACCGGCCAAATTTTAATACAAGGGAGTTAATAAGGCTAAAGTATTAATGCGTTTTAAATAATATTGCCAAATTGTAATCTCTACTTTAAAAACATTCGTCTAAAATAGTCCGCGTTAATACTTCGCTTGTTGTCACGCTACGTTGTATCTAATATGAGTCATGACGTCACAAACCTGCGCATGCGATTGCGGTCGACGGGAACCAGTAGAATGCTTTACTTACGTTGTAACCATACATTTCATGTTATGCTTCTGATAAAAAAATATAATTTATTTATTTTATTTTTATTTTTTGACTCCAAAGATCGATAGTGCTATCGATTTACCACCCTCTCTCAAATTTTGACTACTCTTTTAAATGTAACCCTGTATACTTTAAACGAACAAAATAATATCAATTCATATAAACTAATCATACTCATACTACATTACGTACAAGTAGTTTGATAATTAATAAAAAAGCTGACCATTTATTAGATCTCTCCATCTGGCGGATATTTGCATTGAGATCTCTAAGGTATGTACGAGTACCTAAGTACTTGTGCGAGCTTCGAGTGTATGTGCGTTAACGTCCTTATCATTAGATGATATCATCTAAGCTTTAGATTCGGTGTAATAAAAAAATTAATGAATCATTAGATTTTTTTCTATCGAATAAAAATTCGTTAACAAAAAATTAACTGTATAAGAAACTAAAAAACATTATTAAATTATTTCAACAACTGTGTCATAAGTCTAGCAAAACAAAAACAAACATACTCTTTCCGTCTTATTAGTTAACACGGAGTAAAGTAATCGAAGGTTCAGCCACGTATTCCAAAGTGATAATATCAACCTATATAAAGCCATAATTTTTTTTAAGTTTTTAAACTTATAATTCCTTTGCGTGATAGGCAGAGAGAATTTTGCAGATTTCAGTTCAGTATAAAAGTATGATTTTAATTAATTTGGGTCTAAATTTTTGTTGTAGTTTTTAATATTACATTCATAATTTATTCATGAATAAATTTCAAAATAAATCATACGTCCTATTCTAATTTCAGAGGTCTGGATGTGGTAGCCGTCCGCCAGCTGGTAGTCCTGCTGCGGTTGCTGTCGCGCCAGGGGCGGACTATCATCTGCACCATACACCAACCTTCAGCCTCACTGTTCTCCTTATTCGATCGAGTTTACATCATTTCACGTGGACTGTGTTGTTATCAGGTAAAAATAGACAAATTAATTTTACATACATACATATCTTCACGCTAAGTCCCTTACGGGGTAGGCAGAGAGTATC
>NJDD01003028.1:0-13548 GCA_002245505.1 Calephelis nemesis
TCAAGGGAAAGATCGGATGTGATTTGGAACTAGGTGTTATATTACTTATGGAAATGTTAACGAAAGCAGACTATATAACTAAGCAAATTTTATATAAGTTTATTTATAAATCGTAGTGTACATATTATGTTTATGAATGAACGTGGGTATATCATTTGGCTTAGTTTTGTAACATACAATAAGTAAGTAGGTACAAGCAAAATGTAAAAAAGGCCAAGTTCAGAAGGAGGTTCAAATTGAAAATCAGGTTTTTAATTAACCTGTTTGATAATTAAAAGTTAATTCTTACAAATGAATAAACTTTTACTGAATACTTAACAAACCTGGATTTATTTTTTCTGTAAATCATCTCATATTATTTATTATAAGTAATGAAGTAGTTAAAAGTAAAACCAGTTTAACTTAGTGTCATGATAGAAAACACAATATCTAGTAAAATCTGTAATTAAATATTGTATTTGTAACAGTGAAATCAAATTATTAAAGAAATTAAAAGATGTATTAAATAAAATAAACTGAAAAAAGAAACATTTGTTAAGGTGAATTATTCATCATATTATAACAAAAAAGTAATTTCGGTAAAAAAATATTATGAAGGCTATGTTTTACGAGTTTTTTGATATACATATTTAATATACCCGTACCTATATCCCATTTAGAAATTAATCTTATTTTTTTAAATTAAATTGCCGTATTCACAACCGTAGTCTTGTTCTCATCAATATTAAATCGACATCAGTCTTACAGATCTAGAGATAGATACGTTTAACTAAATAAATAATAAATCAACGATGATTTGATTCCTGTTTTTTTTAGGACTTTGTCACTGAGAGTGGATAGATGGATACCGTAGGGTCGTAAAGAAGCAGCGTACGTTTACTCTTTATCTTTTACAGCTATTTCTAGGTCTTCTTGGGTATATGAAGTAAGTAGCTCGCGTTTTTTTTCAAAGTTCATTCAAAGTTTGACATTCACTGCCTTTTTTTATATAGGTGAAGACCTGACGATTTCATCCGATCTTTTCCCTTCAGGGGTAAGTACAGATGTCAGCTGAAAGCGATCCTAGACAGGATTTGATCAGAGCTAACTAGCTGCAGCAACCTAAAACCGCGTATTTGGAAGAAATAATAACAAAATAAGCAGTATTTTGGGAAAAATACCGAATCAAAAATGCATGGGTAAGATCGGATGAAAGAAAATATCACGAAAATTGCCTTGCTTCTCGAAATTCAACATAACGCACGTTCCTGTCGTCGGAGCGGCTGGTGGAAACTGAAGGCCGATGCAAAATAAAATGGCGCTGTATGCAATGTTGTCACCATTAATAAATACGGTCGCGTTTGGAGAAATTTTGGTGTATACGATCTTAACCCGTTTCCGGTCTTACCCCAACTTACCTTATAAAGTTCGCCGGGTCGGCTAGATTACAATAAAATTAAGGAATAGCGTAAAATATAAAAGGATACTTCAGAATGACCAGGAACAGCGCCATCTAATAAATTAACATTGCTATTACACGAATGTAAAACTCAGATCAGACGTATAAATTGTAAAAACCGTCATTAAAAGAAAATTCGATACCCACAGCGACATCTGTTGTTTTAGAAAGGAACTAAAAATTCGGTTACACAATGACATTGGACATTGGAGAATTTACAATAGGTACATGGTTCAAGCCGCGGTAAGTTCACCGAGTAGGTAGGTATGCCCTTCTATCCGGAACACAGCAACGGCAAGCACTGACGATGTGATGGGATGAAAAAGACATACGGGTGTAATGTAACTAAGTTGGTACGTACTACCAAAGACAATATAATATATATTTACTAATCTCTGGTACTACTTAGTAGAGTAGAAAATTTACCAGCCTTATGTTTCTACAGAAATATGAAATAAATAGGTAGGTAGGACAGTAGCCATCCCCGTGGACCCGTCTCTGGGTGATGAAATCCACGGCACAAATGCCATACGGTGTAAAGTTCACACAAATGTGATTGAAAGACAATGGCTTGAATTAAAACGCCATTGTCGGACGTGCCGAAGTGTAGGCCGAATAAAGTGGTACATGGGGGAGTATATGTATCGGCAAAATATCTTACGAAGCCTGCCCAGTGACGCCGCTAAATTTCGCCGATTTATAAGAGACATACATAGAGTATACCCTGGACATGGCCGTCAGGGCATACGTATTCGGAATTGTCGATGTAGGCCAAATTGTTCACGCCAATAATAATATGAGTTTGTCCGCATGTGCACCAAAACTATTATTTTAAACATGTTCAGCTTATTCGCAACTTGCCCTGTTAAAAAAACTCTCCGAAATCGTTTTTAAAAGAGCACTTTAATCTTATGATTAGGTATTAGCATTCCGCACAAGTTTATAATTATATAATTATGTAGAATTTCTCTATCTGAGGCTAGCTGTAAAATATCTCTGTTCGGAGATAAGCTTGCATTTGCTTGCTATTGTCTCAAGGATATACAATGAAATAGAAAAAAATGTTTAAAAAAAATAAGCTTTATATTATAATAAAAAAAATGGATAAGACTTTTACTTTTATAATAAATTTATCAATAAAATAACTTATTTCACAAAGTAACCAAGTATGTAACAAAAATAATTAAATATGTCTTCATAAGAAGTGTACATAGTAGAATTTCTTTCGCTTAAGAAGTGTGTTCACTGTCCGCTTTTACTTTTTATCAGTGTTTTCCTCTGTCTGAGGCTAGCTATAAAATATCTCTGTTCAGAGATAAGCTTGCATTTTCTGCAACGTCTTTACGTCTTGCACGTCTTTAGTCTGTTTCAGTAATAAAAACTAACAAAATAGAAAATAAAAAAAAAACTTGAAAATTTTTCTGTCTCATTTTGCTTAGCTACCTGAAGACTAACAATGCTTTCTAGCACTTAGAAAAACTTTGACACTTTGAAATTGCTCCCGATTTGGTACCCCGTTTTGGTACCATATTTGGGTAAATTAGCGAAAGGCAAGTCGTTATTGTCATATGATGTTTCTGCGTGCGACTTTTATTTTCCGTGATATTAGCGTTCGAAGTTTTTGTCGTTGTTTTTCATTTGGCTCTCACTCGAAAACTATGAGGACTAGCGTGAAGGTCCTAATGACAAAAAGTGTTCACAATCACGTCTTTAGTCTGTTTCAGTAATAAAAACTAACAAAATAGGAAATAAAAAAAAAACTTGGAAATTTTTCTAAGTTCTCGCCGTCCATAGTGCCCTCAAGGATAAACCATAAGAACAAAGCCGATACTTATAAAAATTTTGACAAACTTAAAATTGCTCCCGACACCCCCCCGTTTTGGTACCATGTTTGGATAAATTAGCGAAAGGCAAGTCGTTTTTGTCATATTATGATGTTTCTGCGTGCGACTTTTATTTTCCGAGATATTAGCGTTCGAAGTTTTTGTCGTTGTTTTTCATTTGGCTCTCACTCGAAAACTATGAGGACTAGCGTGAAGGTCCTAATGACAAAAAGTGTTCACAATCACGTCTTTAGTCTGTTTAAGTAAAAAAACTAATAAAACAGGAAATTTAAAAAAAACTTGAAAAATTATTCTAAGTCTCGATTTCCATAGATTTCCATAGTGCCCTCAAGGATACACCCCAACCCTGGTTTCTTTAATAATGTTGCTTCCATTGTTGACTCATGACTATGTTCTAATTTTTCGAGCAAAAACCCATCAAATTGTATGTTGTCATCATCTATATATCATCATCATTTATAATATTGGACGTTTTATTAGCAAAAACACAATGTGATGCGTCTAAAATAGAGAATTTATTTATTAAAACACAAGATACGTTCTACAAAATTAACATAACTAAAGAATAACTAACCTAAAATAGAGAATCGACAATTATGTTCATGCTTTACTAATAACTTTAGTAGTCCTATTTTATATTGTTTATTACATAAACAAAACTAATATTCCCTTCTCTAATTTTTATAAATCCAATTTTATTTTTCAATGTTTGACTTAGACACTTTTTTATCTTTTTTCTATCACTAATGGCAATGGCCAGAATTCAGTGCTCTTCATAAACGTCAATGACGATGTCAGCACAAAGCTTACATAGATATGAAGTCGTTATTGATATTCTCATCAACACACCTAAATAGATATCTATATATTAATACGTGATGCCAAAACTTTGGATCCCTTTTCACGAAATTTGCGCGGACGCAGGAGCATACAATTTGGCACACTTATAGTTTATGTGTAGGAGAAGTGCAGAACGCTAATACTTTTTTAAAATAATACTTGTAAAATACATCAAATTAATAAATAAAAAATTACCCACATTACCGTGCATTTGACAACAAACAAATATATTGATGATAACGATAAAAGATCACAGATGGCGCACTAAAAAGTTGGGAAACAAAGTAGTTGGTCTTGAGAAATGAAAATGACGTTCTTATCAACAAGATATTAAAATTTATTACGGTCGAATTTCGACCAACGGGCGACCACTAGTACTAATAAATAATTGAGACTTCTTTTAGATTTCATTCGGCTTGTAAACGAAATACTGTGTAATACTACCGTAATACGGTCACATTACGGATATTTTTATGAACCCTAAAAAACTTAAATAGAGGTTATAACAACGGTGAGTCCAATGGCCTTTTTACGACTTGAAGATACGTCATTTGAGGGAGAATAATTTGGAGTTTGCCATAAATGCTACTTTTCATTTCCCTCAACCCATACAAATAAATGAAATTGTTGCGTCTGTTTGTAATATTAAAATAACTTCTTTTTACTACGTGCATATGAATATGTGTACAGTCCATATACCTAAATATGATTTTTTGGCATTTTTGTCTGTCTGTCTGCTTGTCTGTTTGTTCCCGCTAATCTCTGAAACATTTGGAACGGTATTGACGGAACTTTCACTGGTAGGTAGCTGATGTAATGAGGAGTAATTTTGCCTACTTCTATTTTAAACTTTTTTTTTAATTCGACGTGGACGTAGTCGCGGCTACAGATATAAATAAATACTAATATTATTAATGGGAACGTAAGTTTGTTTGTAACGCTAAAAAAGGAAGTATCTACACGCCCATATCCCCGAAGGGGTAGGCAGAGGCACAACCAAGGCACCCACGACTTGCCGAAGATACTAACTCCCACAATGTGATAGGTGGAAAGCCTATCGCCAACCGGGCACAAATCCAATCCCGAGCAACTTTTTTTAAATTAGAAAATTGGAAATACCACATTTTCTTTTTGTTGCCCGACCCCGGATTCGAATTCAGGACCTTATAAAATCAAGTCCAACAGCGATGATGATTGTTACACTTTCACATGATAAGTAGGTACTTAACCAACCGTAATAGTAAATGTTTTTATTGTACACAAAACGTTGTCTCTAAACATAAACATAAAGATAATACAGTACAATGGGCGAGCTCATCTCCAGCAGCAGAGATTTCTACCAGCTGACTCCTGAAAAGGAAAACCATAAACCAAGAAAATTGTAGATTTAGTGTAGATACAAGGTTTTGATGACTAATACATCTTACAATAATATCAAAATACATGTTATCAAAGTTAAAGTAAATATATATATACACACGACACATACATTTAATACATATGTAGATAAGGTAAACGTATAAGTATTTAAAACATTTGTAAAAATATAACGAATCAACACATGACGTTATAAAAAAAACAATTTGTGAGAGATGTGATCTTTTAGTACCTAGTTTCTTAATCACATGTAATGATTCACGTTCAAGTTTATGTTCACGTTTATCATGAAATTTTTGCACATGTTCTTGAGGTATAATTAATAATGTTGGCGGTATTAAAAGTAAAATAGGATACTTTTTAATGACTCAAATACAAGCAAAGCCGCCGGAAAATGCTAGTGTTAAATTAATAAATTTGTTTTTGTTTCAATATATATTCGGAGTTTCAGTGCCATCGAGAGAAAAGATGGTTAAAGTTTTTTCATGGTGGCATTTTGAACAATTTTATTCATTGAAAGTTCACAAATGAACTAATTATGAAGAAATCGCCGAATCAAACATTATATGAGCTTGAGTATTAAGGCCACCGCTTTACCCAAGACCTTGACGTGCCTTATTGACGACTTATTACTAATTATAATCGAATTCCGATTTTGAAAAATTTGATGCAAATTCCTACTTGACTAGTTGCAAAATACTAACGTGAATAACGTGAATATTTCAAGAGTATATTTTACTAGTGTTCTAAAAGATAAAACAGCCAACAAGGAAGCATTAATTGTGCGTAAAAGAGGAAGAAAATGCTCTTTTAAGCTCTTTTAAAAGAAGAGAGAATTATTGTTACCGACCTCATTAGGAAACGAATTCCAAAATCTAACAGTATGAACAGAAAAGGAATGAAAATAAAATCTTGATTAGAGGGAGGAAAACGAAAAAGCGAGCTGACGTTAGAAAGGACGAAATTCCGAGATATAGACCAAAAATGTAGAAAATGCTTAGATTTTGTAGCCGTTCAAGTTAGTTAACAAGTCCTTGAGTGGTGTCTAAGAAACTAACGCTGGTAGCTGCATATGCAGATATAGGGTAAATTAAAGTTTATATCAAATATACAACATTACCTGTATGCCATTACTTTTTTTTTTCAATTCTCGTAATACTCAAATGTTCGAAAATCGAATGTGTATAATTTTTTTATGATATTGGAGGGCAAATAAGCAAAATTTACGCCGCCTAGGGACACCAAAGGTGGTAATAGTGCGTTGCCAACGTGGAGCCCGAATATTAGGCCTCGAGCAAATTAAGTTTCCCGCCTACCTTACCCTCCGAACCGGAACACGTCAACGGCAAGCACTGACGTTGTCGCGGCACAAATAGGTGGTACCAATCCGGGCGGGTCGCTGCGAAACTCTACCACCTAGTAGCATGTCACGGTGTTAGTAACGGTAAGCCTATGCTCGCCTTTTACGAGCTGTCTAAATGCTGTCAAATCTTCAAAGAGTGACAATACGAATTAAGTTTTTGCTGATATTACTGCCTTATTTAACGTAACGTAATAGGGTAAGTATGCCAGTCATTAATTTCGTCACTTCTCTGCCACATACAACATAAAACTTTGTCCCTTCCATCTACGATAGTTTGTGAGGAAAGAAATAAATCTTTATGAAGGCAAGTCAAGTCATTATGACAAAATATGGCGTCGGAACCGAAATGCCTCCTTTAAGTGGGGTGACTGAGAGCACAATTATTGAAATGACTGCCATTACCATTATTTCAAGTACACCTAGACTTGCGGACGTTACGTTTAACGGTGCAATTGGAGAGTTTGACTTGGCGTCAGTAATTCAATATCCCAGTTCCCGGTTCTAATATTAAAAAGAATCATTTTGCTTACGAAGGATAGGTTTTTGTACGAATCGTATATCGAAGGATCACTTTCACGTTCTTAGGTTAATTATTTAACCCCGAATTAGTTTCTAACTAGGTTTATATCACTTTATATATGTCAGTTTAACTACTAAATTTAATCTAAGAACGTGAAAGCAATATTTGAGGAATAATAAATAGGCCCATGCCAAACATGCCAATAGGACGATATAAGAGCATAAAATAATAAGATTCAGCATTTTTGCCGTCACCTGTGGGCTGTCCAGCTGAGTGCAGGTGAGAATTCAGAAGTGCAGGTAGAGTGAGTCCATTTTGGTAATTTATTTTTGTACGGCATTGTTACCATTGGATTAGAAGCTGTACTGAAACAGTATGAAACTGATGCCTTACAGAATTAAGTGACCAAATTTAAATTTAATTAAAAAAATTGTGTGTGTACTTATGTATACGCGTTAGAAGTTATACTTCATCGGCGTAATAAGATAAAAATCTTTTTTAAAAAAAATATCTTTTGCCTTATTTTACATTTGTAGACAAAATGACACTAACAATAAAAATTACTTTTACTTTGTTGGTACCTTTTTTGAAAAACTAAAATATTATCTATAGCTAACTTCATCATGTCGGTTTTTCGTGACGGTGTGCGCGCGCATCGTAAAAATTTACAATCATCATTTTTTCCTAACGCGCCAAAAGAAGTATAACTTCAAAAATACATGATTTCTGGCACACCTTTTTGTACGGCACTACATGCTTTTTATTATTTGTCAAAAAATAATTCTTGTTTTATCAAAATCGATTGAATTCTATCAAAGCCACAATGACGTAGTAGTCCAGATTGTAAAATCATCCCGTTTTAAAACGTATTTATGGATTTTGCGTATCAGGATTTCTAAATGAAAAATTGTATTACCTATCTGTTGCACCGCGTCGTTGGAAAGGAAATCTAAAAGAATCTAATTTTCCGATAGAAGGGCGTCAGTGTGAATAAAACTCAATATAAATTCCTCATGGGAGGGATTTGCATGTTGTAATTTTATCACCGAGTAGGGTTGCTATTCCTGAAATAAAATATCCTGTATTGGGTTTTACGGATACATAATTTTAGAAGGACATCAATTGTCAAATATTGTTATTAAGTAGTTAAACTCCAAAACTGAACACAATTAGCTTTTGTGTAAAAGTGCTCGATCATTTATTTAAGGGTTGTGTGGTGTAAAAAAAAAACAAATTTCGCCTTTATAAATATCAAAACGGAGAGAGAAATACATTTCCGACTTTGACAGTTGGTAACCCTAACTGGGAGACGCTAAGCCTTAAGGCGATGAATATTTCATTATATTATCAATTTTATTAGATAATTTGGGTGCAAATAATAACTGGTGGTTCGTAAAAGTTTTTCAATATCGACCACAAACTACTGGATTTATATTCTTCACTGGCGGCATCTAGTGGAATTATTTTGTACTTACACCTTATGTTATGGTACCTACTTTATCAGTAACGGTACCCAATTATCAATTGTTGAAATTATTTATAGTAGTAAATTTAGTAGCAAAGTTCTGATTATGGCGTAAAAAGTGGTTCCGGTTGCAAAATTAGGGAAGAAATTGCAGCATTAGCTGTAAGTTTATACATGTATTGCATTGTTCTTAAGAGAACGATTTTTTTAATAGAAAGATAATCGAATAATAAAAATTTGTTATACGAAGTATTAACTTTTAAGGTTCCCAATTTAAGTTAGGTACCTCCAAACTTTTTCTAAAATGAACCAATTTTAACATTCTTTTTATGACCAATTCGTTTGTCCGAGGGTACATGCTTAATTTCATTAAATTAAATTTCTTTAAATTAATTCTCTTTTTTTTACATGCTTAAAATTTCATCGTCCAACCTCGCGGCTCGGGTTTGATTCTTGACAGGGTATTTATTAGAATATTTATATTATAGGTATTATTAGTCATCTTATTCTTACATAATTTCTATCTTTAGGGGTTACATTCAATTTGTGTAATTTGTTCAGGTATTTTTTTTTAAATTTGACTAAAACTCAGGTTGGTTACGCACCATTACCACCTTTTCTGTAACTAGACCCTGTGAATTTCTAATCGTCAGGAAATCCGTTGTTTGTTTGTTTGTTGTCCGTCTGCTTGTTTGCGACCAATCTCATAAAATAAATATGACTCTGACGAAGTCGCGGGTCAAAAGCTAGTTTCTTACATTTCCGTATCCAGTGACCTATAATCTCAATTGGTTGAGATGACATTTGGGTGTGGACTAATTAAGAAACCTGTAGAGCGTCATAAAATGTGCAAATGTCGGACTCAGCGTAATTGAGTTAAGGAGGTCAGAGGTAGCCGCTTAATATATGTAGGTAAACTTATTGCTTTACACTATCGGTGAATACATTTTGGAACCCCGACGGAAATAGAGAGGTATTATAAGTTAACGGTGGTTGTGTGTGTTGTGTGTCTGTGTTATTATAACTTTTGACCGAATGACCCGATTTCGATGCAGATTTTTAGTTTGAAAGTCGACGTGATCAAGATCGAGATCTATACATGGCAGCTAGTATATTATATATATATATTGACGTGTTCCGGTTCGGAGGGTAAGGTAGCCGGTAAACTTACTTTTGCTCGAGGCCTAACATCCCGGCCTCAGGTTGGCAACGCACCATTACCACCTTTGGTGTCTTTTTGGAATGGTTTGGAAATCCGTCTGCTTGTTTGCCTTCCAATGTCACAAAAAAAAGTTAGTATTAGTAGTAGCATTAAATACCTTTACGTCGGTGTCACCAGGAAATTCGTCTGCTCATTTACTTTTCAATTTAATATAAGTAAGAAGATTATGCACTATTAGCTGTCCACAATTGGATTTGCTACATTATACATATAAGCCTTCCTTTTAACTCACTCTATCTTTTAAAAAACGCGTCAGAATTCGTTGCGTAGTTTTAAAGATTATACATAGGGACAAACAGCGAAAAGTGACTTTGTTTAAACTAAGTACCTACGTAGTGATTAAGTACAACTCCAAAACCAATTTTTGGATGCTACACAAAGGACAATGGCAGAATATTGTCTGGGTTTGTGTAAGCATCCATAGATTTAATTGAAAAAAACAATTCGAATTATTTTTTAACGTCTTTTCCTGTTTTCAACTGTTTTTCTTAAAAACCGGAGTTTATTTATGATGTAAAAAGCATATCAACTGATTTGGAAGTAGGTACATTAAACTTGTTAAGAATGGTGTGACGCGTACAAATACTTACAGTATGAATTGATTATATCGATTATGAAATGAATATTCGATACGTCGATCGTTTTTAAAATATGCTTGATTGAACTCAATTATTTCATGTTTAACGTCGATATCAATAAGCTAATTGAAGTAATACAACATTAAAATCCAAAAAAACGGTAGAACAGGATCATCAAATCGGCTAAATGTCTAATCGATTTTACATTAAATTCTAAACTAGCTTGTAGACTCAGGTACTATCACCGAATCTTAGGCATATTTTTCCTTAACGGGACGCTTCAATTTGATCCCCAGAAAATTTTCACTATGGAGATCTGCCATTGTCCTTAATACTCGATCTACGCTGAATTAAATAACTTACTACAAAATAACCATAATATTGTTCTTAATTAGGTAGGTACTTTAGTAATTGTCAAACGTTTTTCCCCGTGTTGGTCCGGGCTCCTTTGTAGAATAGACCAACTGCCTTCCTGTGCCAGGCAGCTCGTAAAAGGCGAGCATAGGCCTGCCGTCACTAACATCGTGACATACTACTAGGTGGTAGAGTTTCGCAGCGACTCACCCGGATTGGTACCACCGCCTATTCCTACCGCCATAACGTCATGACGTGTTCCGGTTCGGAGGGTAAGGTAGCCGGTTAACTTACTTTTGCTCGAGGCCTAACATCCCGGCCTCTGGTTGGCAACGCACCATTACCACCTTTGGTGTCTCTAGGCGGCGAGAATTTCTTACCGTCAGGAAATCCGTCTGCTTGTCTGCCTTCCAATGATATAAAAAAGACATACATAGAAACGTTTTCGTTTTGGGACGCACGATGGAAGTGATAATTTTTGAAGTGCTATAACTGCAAAAATCGACTTCAGTTATTTCATAACCTCGTCTCAGGTTGTTTTTTTTAACCAACCCCATAAATGAGAAGGGTCTCAATTCGTCTGTGTTTATTTAATGTTTGTTATTCGTGTGTTCGGACAATTACATCCCGATTTTGATGGTATTTTTTATAAAGATAGATAATGATTCCGAGGTGGTTTCATGTTAACTTTGGTTTCAACATAAACATTAATTTATTTATTATTAAAGATAGCTCAAAACAACTACTTAGTATAATTCTAATAAAAATATATACCTAATGACATACTTGGACTCGATTTTGCGGTTTTGTTGGGCTTGGTTATTTGAAAATAGTGACTATATCAAAATACACTAAAATGTATGCACTAATAAGTATAACTCATAAAACTATAGTAATATTAAGATAAAATTTACGTGAAAACACCTCGTAATCATGATTTATGACATACATTTAAAAAAAGAATCATCAAAATCGATTCGTTATTGGCAGAGTAATCGCGTATCAAACATACAAAAAAACATACAGCCGAATGGACAACCTCCTCTTTTTTGTAATTAAAAAGGGAAGCCAAACAGTTTTCAGTTACGCGTTACGCGTCACGTAACAAGCGGAGAGCGTCCTACGAGAAGTTATCAATTCAAAGAATTAATTAAATAAATCTAATCTTTTTTTCGATTAAGTAAAAAAAACAATTAGAAGCGCCGGTTTCGTAAAAGCTTTATCAATATTTTCTCTAGCATACGCGCAAGTGTACCTTTATAAAGGGCTCTGACTCAGCGTTATAGCAAAAGCCTAGTGGTCCGTAAAGTTCCTTATTCTGTCCTCTGGTTGGTCAGTATCTATTACTACAAGATTTCCCCTTTGTAAGATAAATGGAACGTGTTTGAGTTTCCAGCGTTAACACTTGGTAGAGTTTAATGAAATTATCAACATCGGGTTGTAATGACTCTATCATCATCAGGTGCTAACTTAGTAATTAAGGTTACGGGATTGGTTGAATTTGTTTACAACTGCAATCAGTCATAAAAAACTAAGTAGATAGTAAATTACTAAGGAGCAATACCACCGTTGTACCACCGCTCATAAATGACATGTTCCTTACTGGATTCTAATCTATATCTTTATATGTTATATACTTCTTATGTTCGTGTGTTTGTCACTGAGCTCCTCCTAAGCGACTGGACCGATTTTGATGAAATTGTTTGTGTGTTCAAGGGGATTCGAGAATGGTTTAGGTTCACAATTTGGTCAACTGGAAAATGTCTTTTTTTTATTTGCAAGTAGTCGTGGATTTTGGAATGTTTTACATTGGGTCATTGGGTTTTACAGACTGCGCTACTATCGAAGTATTAATGTCTACAAAGTTTGCTGAGTCAGCTAGTATTGTTACACCTAATATAGTAGGGTATTTTTTTTATTCGAAATAAGTACTAAATAATTAAGTATTAATTTTTGGGAGACGGTTCTATTCTATACAATATTTAATTTTTGAAATATTAAAAAAATAAATTAATTCAACACCTAGGATGAGGGGTCAAGTTAGAAAAATCATATTTTTTTAATTGGTAGGAATGGCAAAACTTCGCACTCTGTTAATTCTGAAAACGAACTAACAAAAAATGGTGAAACGGAAAACCTCTTATTTATTACGCACACCACTAACTGTCTTATTATTAATAATCATGGACTAACCTAGCAGTAAAATTAAGTTGATATTCTGGTCTGTATCACATTGTAATAAAGATAATAGCATGTTGATCCTTGGAGTATTTTACACCGTGTTTATTAATAAAGAAAGTAAAATACTCCAAGGTTTAATCTCGAATTTATTACAATGTGAAATAGACTAAGTATAAACCTTAATTTGTTTATTAACAGGACAGTTAAGATAGAGATTACTGTTTTTAGTTTCCTGTTAAGTCTTTAGACATACGAGTCCCATTATATACCTAGTCTTGCCATAAATATTGTAATAAAGAAAAAAAATATTTTTTTAACTGCAAATAACATATATTACTTTTACAGTGTGTTAGTTTAATACATAAA